>JAECXB010000049.1:0-42240 GCA_018151435.1 Zaprionus africanus | reverse complement strand
TAACTAATTTGGCGCTTTCTGCCGCTGGCCACGTGTTCCGTCTAAATATCTCTCCCCTCGTTTCCCCAGTCGGCCTCGTGGTTCTTTAGGCCACCTTTTACTCTCCTTTCTTCGTTTTCTTTTGTCTCGGAGTCCCTGCTCGCGCGCCATCTGTAAGGTAGTATCTCGGGCTGAGGTGAGCTCAGTCGCGCCAAGGCTCCTTTACAGCTAAATTTGTAATTTGCCGAGACCCAAGACGAAGAAATGGAGAGTGGCCTGCTGAGGTGGGGGGTCTTCTTGTTAGCGAAGGAAGTGGGGTTCTCACAGAAGGCGTGGCCGCCTGGGTGCCCTACTCGGTCAGCATAAGAGAGCGGTGCCCGTGAGGGCGGGCAAAGGCTACGAACGCGCGACTGGTGGCCACCTCCGCTGCTCGGTTGACCTCGACGCCGGGTGATGACCAGCGACTACCGAGACCACCGGCTTGCGGCTGTTCCAGAAGAAGGCTCCACTGTTTGCACCGGGTATTGACCAACGGCGCACCAGCGGAACTCCGGAACAGTTAGGCCGCGCGGTCTTGCGCTCCAGATGATCGTGTTTTCTGAATGGCGTGTAAAAGACTCACGAACGCGCAATTGGTGGCCCACCCTCCCGCCCTTCTCGGTTGACCTCTTCGGAACGCCGGGTAGTCGACCCAACGAACTAATCCGAGACCACCGACTTGCGGCTGTTCAGGGACTCCCCACCGTATGCGCTGGGTATTGACCTTCTGGCGCACCGGCGGAACCCGTAAAAGTTAGGCCACGCGGTCTTGCGTTCCGCCTTTCACACACACATTCACTCACACACTCACACGCCCCTTTTCCCCGACAGTCGCGCCCTTTTATTCTCCGCTGTTCCTTTCCCACATTAATACGCGCATTTCTAGTCTGTTCTTTCACTTTTTATACCCTTCGACCATTGAAAATGGTCAAAAAAGGGTATACTAACTTTGTGCAAATGTATGTAACAGGCAGAAGGAGGCGTGGGAGACCCCACAAAGTATATATATTCTTGCTCAGGAACACTCGCCAAGTCGATTAAGCCATGTCTGTCTGTCTGTCCGGATGTCTGGATGTCTGTATATCCAGATGAACACACAGATCTCAGCTATTATAAGAGCTAGAGACACCAAATTTGGTATGAATGTTTCTGTTGATCCGGGACAGGTGAAGTTTATTTCAAATGTTGGGTGCCACGCCCCCCGCCCACGAAAATCAAAAAATTAGTACAAACATAACGTCAAAATTCCATTCCGATCGGACAACAAACACAAAAGTTATTAAACAAAAACCAAGTTCGCTTTGATTTTGTATACAGACCAGCAAGCTGTGACGTCATTATAATGCGCATGTGTAGGAAAGAAAAGGAAAGAGAATGCGAAGGCGTAGCGCCCTCTGTTGTTCTTCTATTGAAGTGATACACTATACACGTATTCATACACAGACCACGCTATAAAGGCTTACGTTACGATATTTCTATTAAGTAGAAGTATTGTACAATTATTGACTCTTTACGTTTTCAAAAAGGTTTCGAAGAAGGTATCCCAATGTCGCGTGCCGCTCGACTGTTGCTCTTGTTTTATTTAATTTTTCCCTATCCTGCCCTACCTAAGCACCGTCTCACTGTTTCGCCCGGAATACCGGGCCTGCTCAGTTGGCCAACAAGTGGCTCGCTCTCAATCCACGCGTCCTTTCCTGGTCCTCGATGTCGTCGTCCTTTTGGTGTTGCGTCCTTGGTGTCCCTTGTATGCTCGCTTAATTGTGGCGGCGTGTCGTCGGTGTTCTCTCTGCCCCTCCTTTCGTTGTCCTTGCCCCGGGGCGGCGCGTCACTTTGTTGTTCTTGTTGTTTTTTTATTTTTTTTAACTTGTCGCCTCGTTACACACGTGTATTTTCTTTGTTATTTTCGCTCCCGCACTTCTTCTAGTATCCCGGCAGACTCCCTGCTCGGACGCCATCTGTAAGGTAATTATCTCCGGGCTGAAGTAAGCTCAGTCGCGCCAAGGCTCCTTTACAGCTAAATTTGTAATTTGCCGAGACCCGAGACGAAGAAATGGAGAGTGGCCTCCTGAGGTGGGAGCCTTCTTGGATGGTAACTGAAGTGGAATTTCCACAAACGGAGTGGCCGCCTGGATGCCCTACTCGGTCGGCATGTGAGGGTGGTGCCAGTGATGGCGTGTCTGCCGGGATACTAGAAGAAGTGCGGGAGCGAAAATAGCAAAGACAAATACACGCGTGTGACGAGGCGACAAGTGAAAATAAAAACAACAAGGACAACATAGTGACGCGCCGCCCCGGGGCAAGGACAACGAAAGGAGGGGCAGAGAGAACACCGACGACGCGCCGCCACAATTAAGCAAGCATACAAGGGACGCCAAGGACGCAACAAAAGAAAGGACGACGACACGAGGACTCGGAAAGGACGCGTGGAGTGAGGTGAGCGAGCCACTTGTTGGCCAACTTGGAGCAGGGCCCGGTATTCCAGGCGAAACAGTGAGTCGGTGCTTAGGTAGGGCAGGATAGGGAAAAACTGAATAAAAGTGAAAGAACAGTCTAGAAATGTGCGTATTATTAGAGGAAATGAACAGCGCAAATCAAAAGGGCGCGATTGTCGGGGAAAAGGGGCGTGTGAGTGTGTGAGTGTCAGTGAGTGTGTGTGGAAGGCGGAGCGCAAGACCGCGTGGCCTAACTGTTCCGGAGTTCCGCTGGTGCGCCGTTGGTCAATACCCAGCGCATACAGTGGAGCCTCTGGAACAGCCGCAAGTCGGTGGTCTCGGTAGCCGTTGGTCAATACCCGGCGCCGAGGTCAACCGAGAAGCGGAGGTGGCCACCAGTCGCGCGTTCGTAGCAAATTACAAATTTCGCTGTAAAGGAGCCTTGGCGCGACTGAGCTCACCTCAGCCCGAGATACTACCTTACAGATGGCGCCCGAGCAGGGACTCCGAGACAAACGAAAAAGAAGATAGGAGAGTAATAGGTGGCTTAAAGAACCACGAGGCCGACTGGGGAAACCGGGGGAGAGGTACTCAGACGGAACACGTGGCCAGCGGCAGAAAGCGCTAAACTAGTTGACGAACACGTAGCTAGGGGGGATTTTCATTGTTTTTTAGATTGACCAGGGGCCCATCAGGCATAGAAAAAAACCAGGTACCACACACACAGACAAACATACGAACATGGGGACGCACGGGGAACCGAAAAGGATAGCAAAGGGAATTCACAATCAGGTTAATAAAAGCAAGGGAAAAGGTAGGACAGAGACAGGGATATGGACCAGGACATAGGACAGTGACAGAAAAGACAAGAAAACGGACGAAAATAGATTTAGTCAAGGAGAAGAGGAGAGTTCTAGGATTAGCAAGGATTAGTTTAAGCATGGCAGGAGCGAGGAGTTAGAATTAACAAGGATAGGTTTAAGCAAGGAGACGGACAGGACCAGACCAGGACAGGGAAAACGGGAACGGAAGAACTCGGGGGAAGGGATCAAGGACAGGGACCCAAAGGACGGACAGGGGACGAAACAGGGTTAGCGAGGGGTAATAATCTTTTCAATTTACGGACACGAGGCCCCGCAGGGAGAAGCCTAGCACCACTCGTTTCGCCCACGAAACTCGACGGGAGAGGGGACCTGCCGGGTTGCCATCGGGGGGCAAGCGAGCCGAAGTCTACCGCGCGACACGATCGGGCCACCCGAGGCTCGACGAATTAGTATATAAGGCCGTCTGCCAGCTAGCAGACGGCAGTCAGTGAACAGCGTTCGAAGAGAACAAGTCAAGTAAAACCAACAATCCAGTGAAATAGAATTAAAACAAAAGGATCCTTCGCAGGAAACAACCAACCTACGAAATCCTTAGAGAATAAAAAAAAAGGTTTTGAAAAAAAACCCCCAACAATCCAGTGAAATCAAACAAAAGGATCCTTCGCAGGAGCAACCGACCTGCGAGATCCTTAGAAAATAAAACAAAATAAATTTTTTTTAAACAAACAAAGCCTGCGACGTGTAAAGACCCCTCGTAGGGAGAGCCAACTCATAGCCTGACGGGAGTTAAACAGAAGCCTTAGAGAATTATGGTCGGAGTTCGCTGGATATCCTTTCGGAGGAAGGGGGAACTCGAGGCGCTGGCGGACGAGTTTAACCTCGACCGAGAGGGCACCGTGGAGGAGCTGCGCGCGCGGATGGCAACTTTCGTCCATCGGAAAGACCACACCTCAGCCACTCTGGACCGGTTGGCAATGCTGGAGGCGCAATTCGGCAACTCCGTGAGCCCAGACAGGAGGTTGCCCATCACAAGGACCGGTGGGAGCTCACCAGCAAGGGAGACCGGGGCTGAGGACCGCCTCAAAGCAGTAAACAAAACCACAGAAGAACAAAAACCCACGTTGCCCAGCCTCACAGTGCCCATCCCCGCGATGACAGTGCCGCGAACGGCCGGAACAGGGGTATCCGGGCACAGCCGAGCGGAGCGACAACACATCCGATGGCACACACAGCGGACCGCATGCGTAGGTGGGGCATAACGTTTGACGGCAGATCCGACCCCCTACGTTTCGTAGAGCGACTGGAAGAGCGAGCAACAACCTACAGGATCGACACCCGAGACATCCCGCAGGCACTTCCGGAACTGCTGACGGGCGCCGCCGAGGACTGGTTCCGAACCAGCGGACTGCAAGGGGAGACGTGGACCACCTTCCGCAAGGAATTCCTTGAGTTCTTCTTGCCTCCTCGCTATTTCCAGCGATTAGAAGACGAGATTAGGCTGCGTTATCAGAAGGCGGGGGAGCCCTATAAAACCTATATGGTTGACATCCGCCTAATGATGCGCAGGGCTGGCTATACCGAGGCCCAGGAACTAGAGCGAGTATACGAGAACTTACAACCCAGCTACCAGCTGTTCGTGAGGCGTAACGATTTCCGGACCTTGCGGGAACTGACAGCGCAAGTCATAAATTACGAGGTGGCCCGTGAACGGGAACAGCAGCGGCAACAATGGGACATGCACCAGGAGCACCGGACAGGAGGCAGGAGCAAGTGGAACGGCGAACAACGAGGCGCACCGTGGACCTCAGAGAATGGAGCAGGGGGCACCGGTCATCAGCACTCGGAATTAGCCGGCAAGTAGGACAGAGACAGGGATATGGACCAGGACATAGGACAGTGACAAAAAAGGTCAAGAAAACGGACGAAAATAGATTTAGTCAAGGAGAAGAGAAGAGTTCTAAGATTAGCAGGGATTAGTTTAAGCATAGCAGGAGCGAGGAGTTAGAATTAACAAGGATAGGTTTAAGCAAGGAGACGGACAGGACCAGACCAGGACAGGGAAAACGGGAACAGAAGAACTCGGGGGTAGGGATCAAGGACAGGGACCCAAAGGACGGACAGGGGACGAAACAGGGTTAGCGAGGGGTAAAAATCTTTTCAATTTACGGACACGAGGCCCCGCAGGGAGAGCCTAGCACCACTCGTTTCGCCCACGAAACTCGACGGGAGAGGGGACCTGCCGGGTTGCCATCGGGGGGCAAGCGAGCCGAAGTCTACCGCGCGACACGATCGGGCCACCCGAGGCTCGACGAATTAGTATATAAGGCCGTCTGCCAGCTAGCAGACGGCAGTCAGTGCACAGCGTTCGAAGAGAACAAGTCAAGTAAAACCAACAATCCAGTGAAATAGAATTAAAACAAAAGGATCCTTCGCAGGAAACAACCAACCTACGAAATCCTTAGAGAATAAAAAAAAAAGGTTTTGAAAAAAAACCCCCAGCAATCTAGTGAAATCAAACAAATGGATCCTTCGCAGGAGCAACCGACCTGCGAGATCCTTAGAAAATAAAACAAATGAAATTTTATTTAAACAAACAAAGCCTGCGACGTGTAAAGACCCCTCGTAGGGAGAGCAAACTCATAGCCTGACGGGAGTTAAACAGAAGCCTTAGAGAATTATGGTCGGAGTTCGCTGGATATCCTTTCGGAGGAAGGGGGAACTCGAGGCGCTGGCGGACGAGTTTAACCTCGACCGAGAGGGCACCGTGGAGGAGCTGCGCGCGCGGATGGCAACTTTCGTCCATCGGAAAGACCACACCTCAGCCACTCTGGACCGGTTGGCAATGCTAGAGGCGCAATTCGGCAACTCCGTGAGCCCAGACAGGAGGTTGCCCATCACAAGGACCGGTGGGAGCTCACCAGCAAGGGAGACCGGGGCTGAGGACCGCCTCAAAGCAGTAAACAAAACCACAGAAGAACAAAAAACCCCGGAACAGGGGTATCCGGGCACAGCCGAGCGGAGCGACAACACATCGGTCACCACCTTGGCTTGACATAGGGTATCCATCGGCTGCCTGGAGAGTGCGTCGGCCACCACGTTCTGGTTGCCCTTTCTATAGTGGACGTCGAACTGGTATTGCTGAAATTCGAGGGCCCATCGCGTGATTCGACCCGTTGGGTTCTCAATGGTGTTGGCCAACTTGGAGCAGGGCCCGGTATTCCGGGCGAAACAGTGAGACGGTGCTTAGGTATGGCAGGATAGGGAAAAACTGAATAATAGTGAAAGAACGGACTATAAATGTTCGTATTATTAGGGGAAATGAACAGCGCAAATCAAAAGGGCGCGATTGTCGGGGAAAAGGGGCGTGTGAGTGTGTGAGTGTCAGTGAGTGTGTGTGGAAGGCGGAGCGCAAGACCGCGTACTGACCGAGGAGGGCACCCAGGCGGCCACGCCGTCTGTGAGAACCCCACTTCCTTCGCTAACAAGAAGACCCCCACCTCAGAAGGCCCCTCTCCATTTCTTCGTCTCGGGTCTCGGCAAATTACAAATTTAGCTGTAAAGGAGCCTTGGCGCGACTGAGCTCACCTCAGCCCGAGATACTACCTTACAGATGGCCATCAGCTAAATTTGTAATTTGCCGAGACCCGAGACTAAGAAATGGAGAGTGGCCTCCTGAGGTGGGGGGTCTTCTTGTTAGCGAAGGAAGTGGGGCTCTCACAGACGGCGTGGCCGCCTGGGTGCCCTACTCGGTCAGCATGTGAGGGCGGTGCCCGTGAGGGCGGGCAAAGGCTACGAACGCGCGACTGGTGGCCACCTCCGCTGCTCGGTTGACCTCGGCGCCGGGTATTGACCAACGGCTACCGAGACCACCGACTTGCGGCTGTTCCAGAGGCTCCACTGTATGCACCGGGTATTGACCAACGGCGCACCAGCGGAACTCCGGAATAGTTAGCCCACGCGGTCTTGCGCTCCACCTTCACACACACTCACTGACACTCACACACTCACATGCCCCTTTTCCCTGACAATCGCGCCCTTTTGGTTTGCCTTGTTCATTTCCCCTAATAATACGCACTTTTCTATTCTGTTCTTTCACTTTTATTCAGTTTTTTTCTATCCTGCCCTACCTAAGCACCGTCTCACTGTTTCGCCAGGAATACCGGGCCCTGCTCAAAGTTGGCCAACAAGTGGCTCGCTCACCTCACTCCACGCGTCCCTTCCGAGTCCTCGTGTCGTCGTCTTTTTTGATGCGTCCTCGGCGTCCCTTGTGTGCTCGTTGTCCTTGCCACGGGGCGGCGCGTCACTGGTGTTGTCCTTGTTGTTTCTTTTTATTTTTCACTTGTCCTTGTTTTAATCTTCACTTGTCCTTGCTTTTATTTTCACTTGTCGCCCGCGTGTATTTGACTTTTGAGTTTCGCTTCCGCACTCCTTCTAGTATATTGGCAGACTAATTAGCGTCCACGCGCCAAAATTCTCCTCAGCCTCCAGCGCCAGTGTTAGATTCGGCAGCGCAGCTGCCGAGCCTGCGCCGATCACGCATTTCCCGGCAGCGCAGTCGCCGAGCCTGGGCCGACCGCGTACTCCGTTGCAGTGCAAACGCATCGTAGTTTGCCTTTCCCCCTCCGTGGCCTACGAGCCTTCCGCTCGGCTCGGGGCCTGCTACGGCTGCGGTGCTCTCTTGGCGTCGTTGCTCCCTGGCTGCTGATGTGCATTGCTGCTAGTGTGCGTCGGCGCTCTGGCTGTCGGTGTGCGTCGGCGCTCTCACTGTTGGCGTGCGTCGGCGCTCTTACTGCTGGCGCGCGTCGGCGCTCTTACTGCTGGCGCGCGTCGGCGCTCTAACTGCTGGCGCGCGTCGGCGCTCTTACTGCTGGCGCGCGTCGGCGCTCTTACTGTTGGCGCGCGTCGGCGCTCTTACTGCTGGCGCGCGCCGGCGCTCTTACTGTGGGCGCGCGTCGGCGCTCTTACTGTTGGTGTGTGTGTGTGTGCGGCCGCTCTCCCGCTGTTGATGCTCTTGTCGTCGATTGTTGCTCTTGTTGCAGGTGTGCGTTGGCGTCCGTTTGCTCCCTCCTGATGTTGACGCTCCCGTGGTTGTATGTGTGTGTGTTCGCTCTCTGTTTTGGTGAGCGAGTCTGTTACCCTGCACTTGTTGGTCCTACCATCTGAGGTAGTTCCGCCTGACCCTTAACTTAAACAACCTTTTAAGTATTAAAAAGAATAAATTCCTTCATTGGAACGAAAAGTATGTTAACACTAAATAAAATACTTACAAGCTACTTAACCTAGAAAAATAAAAACGTATTAACAAAAATAAGATGATAATAAACAAATATTAATAATGAAAAATGTGGGACTCCAGTTGAGTCCTCACAATATCATTGTTTAACCGTGAACATCACAAAAACAGAACAAACTTATAATAAACAAGTAAGAAAAGCAACAGTCGCGGGGCACGCGACTGTGGGATACCCTTGGAACTTTTGAAACGTAAAGAGTCAATAATTGTACAATACTTCTACCTAATAGAAATATCGTAACGTATAAAGGCTTACGTTGCGATATTTCTATTATTCTGTATATGAATACGTGTATATGCGTGTATCATTTCATTGGTCAAGCACAAATGTATGTATGTGTGTGTGTGCGTTTGAATGCAAAAAATGCGTGTGCATAGAAAAGAAGAGAAGAACAACAGATGGCGCTACGCGCTCGCATTCTCTTTCCTTTTCTTTCCTACATGAGCATTGCAATGACGTCACAGCTTGCTGGTTTGTATACAAAATCAAAGCGAACAAGGTTTTTGTTTAATAACTTCTGTGTTTGTTGTCCGATCGGATTGGAATTTTGACATTATGTTGGTATTATAATTAGCTAAGTATAGTCTTACTCAGAATGTTGTATCTTTTATATGTCGCTCGAAAATCAGCTTAAAAGATGAAATTATTGATTTGCGTGGGCGGAAGGCGTGGCACCCAACATTTGAAATAAACTTCACCTGTCCCGGATCAACAGAAACCTTCATGCCAAATTTGGTGTCTCTAGCTTTTATAATAGCTGAGATCTGTGTGTTCATCCGGACATCCAGACATCCGACAATCCGACAGACAGACAGACATGGCTTAATCGACTTGGCTAGTGATCCTGAGCTAGAATATATAATTAAATTTTTAGGCGATGGAATTTAAAAAAAAAAAAAATTATACTTTATTGTTTCGCCAGAGATTAAATACAACTACTTGACAAATTTATTTTTTCGGCCCAGCAAACCTTTTACAGAGAATTAAAATAAACCTTTAAGTTCTGTTTTACATTACATTTGTTTTACATAGAAGCTTGTTACCGTTAAGTGGTTGGTGTCTTGGGAAAATTAAGCTTTTGAAAAGTGAAGCTTTTCAAAAGATCGGCTTTAGCTTGAAGCTTTTAAAAAGATCGGCTTTAGCTTTTATGAAGAATGAATATGTCACTCCCCCACCTTTTAGATATTAGCTTGTCCACAAGCGCTTATTTCTGGATATAATTGTGGTACTGGATTTTCAATTTCAACTATTTCTGTTTTTGGTTCTATTTCTTTTTCAATATTATTGTTAGAGGTTTTACTTGGTGTTAGGTAAGAGATAATAATTTTGTGTGGCGCTGTTTTACATTTCATATAAAAGTAAAATATGTAAATTAAAACTAAAACAAATATGAAAATTATTAGTATGTTTCTGTAAATTGTGTTGTTCTTATTGTTTAACAAAATCATTTCTTTAATTTCTATGTGTGACATTGGTTCGACTTTGGTTACATTGTGTTCAGTAAATATTAAATTTGTGTTTTGTTGAATATTATTAGATATTGTAATTTGTTTTAATTCTGCTGTGCAGTTGGATATTTTTATAATTTTATTATTTTCAATATAAATCTCTTGACCGTTACAATTATGATAAAGTTTTTCTCTTGTCATATTCCAGGTTATAAGTATATTTGGTTTAATGTATTGTATAGAAGATTGTTTACGATATTTTTGAAAAGTAAAAGTTGGTGTTTCGTGTTTTATTATGTTAGCTATGCAATGGTCTTTGACAATATTCTTTGTTAGTGTATTAAGAACATAGTTGTTATGTAAATAGAATTTGCCTTCAATATTTTCATTTATTATTTGGCCATTATTGTCGGGATAAGGTGCAATTATGAAAGTTGGTTGTTCAATTGTATTCATAGGAATGTAGGACATGAGGAATGTTTCATTAGTAGCTACGTTATACCAAGCGGAAGTTTTTATATCAATTAGATTTTTGTAGTTAACGTTGCCAATATTGTCGTGTTTAAGTAGTTTGGGATTAAATATTCCTAGTCGTGTTAGTTGTGAACCCATTTCAATATCCTCGATATATTCGGTAAAATGTTCAATGTTAAATATTAATAGATTAACGTTTGGTTTTTTTAATGCTAACTTGGACTGGTTGTTAATTATTTCTATGCCATTATTGGACTGTCAATAACGGGTTTAAGGCTAACTTGTACTGTGTCTTGTGATAAAGTCGAAATTTGTGTTTCAATATGTTGTCTGTCTTCTTCGTCTAGTGTGCCGAAAAGATATTTTAATGTAGAACCTACAAAGTTAACCAGTCCTCGTCTGTTTCGTTTTGAAATGCGTATTCCGCTCATTTCTCTTTCCATTTTTTCAGTTAAATATTTAATTTGTGTAATGTTTTTAAATTCTTGACATTGTTTAATTAAATTATTAATTGTTTTTTCAGTTTCTGTAATGTTAATTGTGAGACAGTGATGCATAAAGGTGATGGGAATTTGTATTGTTCCAGATTCGAACAAGATAAATCCTTGATTGTTTTCTATTGGGTTGATTTCGAGTGTTCCTGCTGTAGTTTGTGTCGCAAAACAAGTTATTATGGTAATTATAAGTACAATGATTGGGAGGTGTTGGTTTGCTGCAAGTATTTACTGTCATCAACTTTCTTTTTCTTTTTAAATTTACTTTTATAATGAATAACATTTTGACCTCAATTATTTTCGTTATAATATTTTTCGTCCAATTGTTCTATTCTGCCTGTTTTTCTAAAGGGATTCTTTGATTTTGCGCGCGTTAGGGGTGCTTGTCTAAATTTTGTGTCAATTTCGAAGTCCTGTCGTTTCTTGTTAAGTTTTTTAATTTTATTTTCTTTAATCATCTGAGTATCATAAGTAGGTATGCCTGCGTATAGAAGAATGTTAGCTGGTATCTGTCCGGTCGTGTTATGTTTGGTCTTGTGGTTATATATGTATATGTAATGTGGGCGCGCGTCGGCGCTATTACTGTTGGTGTGTGTGTGTGTGCGGCCGCTCTCCCGCTGTTGATGCTCTTGTCGTCGATTGTTGCTCTTGTTGCAGGTGTGCGTTGGCGTCCGTTTGCTCTCTCCTGATGTTGACGCTCCCGTGGTTGGTGTATGTGTGTGTGTTCGCTCTCTGTTTTGGTGAGCGAGTCTGTTACCCTGCACTTGTTGGTCCTACCATCTGAGGTAGTTCCGCCTGACCATTAACTTAAACAACCTTTTAAGTATTAAAAAGAATAAATTCCTTCATTGGAACGAAAAGTATGTTAACACTAAATAAAATACTTACAAGCTACTTAACCTAGAAAAATAAAAACGTATTAACAAAAATAAGATGATAATAAACAATTATTAATAATGAAAAATGTGGGACTCCAGTTGAGTCCTCACAATATCATTGTTTAACCGTGAACATCACAAAAACAGAACAAACTTATAATAAACAAGTAAGAAAAGCAACAGTCGCGGGGCACGCGACTGTGGGATACCCTTGGAACTTTTTGAAACGTAAAGAGTCAATAATTGTACAACACTTCTACTTAATAGAAATATCGTAACGTATAAAGGCTTACGTTGCGATATTTCTATTATGCGTCTGTATATGAATACGTGTATATGCGTGTATCATTTCATTGGTCAAGCACAAATGTATGTATGTGTGTGTCTGCGTTTGAATGCAAAAAATGCGTGTGCATAGAAAAGAAGAGAAGAACAACAGATAGCGCTACGCGCTCGCATTCTCTTTCCTTTTCTTTCCTACATGAGCATTGCAATGACGTCGCAGCTTGCTGGTCTGTATACAAAATCAAAGCGAACAAGGTTTTTGTTTAATAGCTTCTGTGTTTGTTGTCCGATCGGCTTG
Organism: Zaprionus africanus; assembly: GCA_018151435.1. Classification (NCBI taxonomy): domain Eukaryota; kingdom Metazoa; phylum Arthropoda; class Insecta; order Diptera; family Drosophilidae; genus Zaprionus; species Zaprionus africanus. Next base: position 29,795 of record JAECXB010000049.1, on the reverse strand, counting down.
GAATTTTGACATTATGTTGGTATTATAATTAGCTAAGTATAATCTTACTCAGAATGTTGTAACTTTTATATGTCGCTCGAAAATTAGCTTAAAAGATGAAATTATTGATTTGCGTGGGCGGAAGGCATGGCACCCAACATTTGAAATAAACTTCACCTGTCCCGGATCAACAGAAACCTTCATGCCAAATTTGGTGTCTCTAGCTTTATAATAGCTGAGATCTGTGTGTTCATCCGGACATCCGGACAGACAGACAGACAGACAGACATGGCTTAATCGACTTGGCTAGTGATCCTGAGCAAGAATATATAATTAAATTTTTAGGCGATGGAATTTTTAAAAAAAAAAATTATACTTTATTGTTTTGCCAGAGATTAGATACAACTACTTGACAAATTTTTTTTTTCGGCCCAGCTAACCTCTTTACAGAGAATTAACATAAACCTTTAAGTTCTGTTTTACATTACATTTGTTTTACATGAAGCTTGTTACCGTTAAGCGGTTGGTGTCTTGGGAGAATTAAGCTTTTGAAAAGTGAAGCTTTTCAAAAGATCGGCTTTCTCGAAGCTTTTAAAAAGATCGGATTTAGCTTTTATGAAGAATGAATATGTCACTCTATATACTTTGTGGGGTCTCCCACGCCTCCTTTTGCCTGTTACATACATTTGCACAAAGTTAGTATACCCTTTTTTGACTATTTTTAATGGTCGAAGGGTATAATTATTAAAACAATCACAAGAGCTCGAATCTGTATCCCAAGTTCAACATTTAGTTGAAAAGTTAGAAAGAGAAATGAATGGCATAAGAATAGTGAAGCGCAGCAAACGCGGCTTAATTAATTTTATAGGTACAACGCGTTGCAACGTACAAATACCTTTTTGGAACTTTAGATCAATCAGACAAAGAAGAATTAGAACACAAAATTCATAATTTGGCAGAAAGCAGCGTCCAAACTAACGAACTTAATGAAGTAATGAGAGAAGTCAATAAAGGCATAGAAATAATAAACTAATTAACCACGCTACATGAAGGAGACCAGAGACTTAACATTCTATTATTTAATTTACAACAGTTTACCGAGTATATAGAAGATATTGAACTAAGAATACAGCTAACAAGACTTGGCATTTTTAACCCTAACTTGTCAAAACATGATTACCTAACAAATATAAACGCTGAAAAAGTTTTAAATATTTAAACTTCAACTTGGTTAAAAACTGACACGAATGAAATTCTTTTAATTTCCCATATCCCAAAAGATATTATAAGAACCCCAGTTTTTGCAATAATACCGTACCCCGATAGCAATAAAAATATATTGATTGAAAATATAAACGACAAATATTATGTTCAGGACAATAAAACTTTCTTAGCATCTTCAAAAAAATTATTATCTACCAAATGCAAATAAATAATAACGGGACTCCAGTTGAGTCCTCACAATATCATTGTTTAACCGTGAACATCACAAAAACAGAACAAACTTATAATAAACAAGTAAGAAAAGCAACAGTCGCGGGGCACGTGACTGTGGGATACCCTTGGAACTTTTTGAAACGTAAAGAGTCAATAATTGTACAACACTTCTACTTAATAGAAATATCGTAACGTATAAAGGCTTACGTTGCGATATTTCTATTATGTCTGTATATGAATACGTGTATATGCGTGTATCATTTCATTGGTCAAGCACAAATGTATGTATGTGTGTGTCTGCGTTTGAATGCAAAAAATGCGTGTGCATAGAAAAGAAGAGAAGAATAACAGATGGCGCTACGCGCTCGCATTCTCTTTCCTTTTCTTTCCTACATGAGCATTGCAATGACGTCGCAGCTTGCTAGTCTGTATACAAAATCAAAGCGAACAAGGTTTTTGGTTAATAGCTTCTGTGTTTGTTGTCCGATCGGCTTGGAATTTTGACATTATGTTGGTATTATAATTAGCTAAGTATTGTCTTACTTAGAATGTTGTATCTTTTATATGTCGCTCGAAAATTAGCTTAAAAGATGAAATTATTGATTTGCGTGGGCGGAAGGCATGGCACCCAACATTTGAAATAAACTTCACCTGTCCCGGATCAACAGAAACCTTCATGCCAAATTTGGTGTCTCTAGCTTTATAATAGCTGAGATCTGTGTGTTCATCCGGACATCCGGACAGACAGACAGACAGACAGACATGGCTTAATCGACTGGGCTAGTGATCCTGAGCAAGAATATATAATTAAATTTTTAGGCGATGGAATTTTTTAAAAAAAATAAATTATACTTTATTGTTTTGCCAGAGATTAGATACAACTACTTGACAAATTTAGTTTTTCGGCCCAGCAAACCTCTTTACAGAGAATTAACATAAACCTTTAAGTTCTGTTTTACATTACATTTGTTTTACATGAAGCTTGTTACCGTTAAGCGGTTGGTGTCTTGGGAGAATTAAGCTTTTGAAAAGTGAAGCTTTTCAAAAGATCGGCTTTAGCTTGAAGCTTTTAAAAAGATCGGATTTAGCTTTTATGAAGAATGAATATGTCACTCTATATACTTTGTGGGGTCTCCCACGCCTCCTTTTGCCTGTTACATACATTTGCACAAAGTTAGTATACCCTTTTTTGACTATTTTTAATGGTCGAAGGGTATAATTATTAAAACAATCACAAGAGTTCGAATCTGTATCCCAAGTTCAACATTTAGTTGAAAAGTTAGAAAGAGAAATGAATGGCATAAGAATAGTGAAGCGCAGCAAACGCGGCTTAATTAATTTTATAGGTACAACGCGTTGCAACGTACAAATACCTTTTTGGAACTTTAGATCAATCAGACAAAGAAGAATTAGAACACAAAATTCATAATTTGGCAGAAAGCAGCGTCCAAACTAACGAACTTAATGAAGTAATGAGAGAAGTCAATAAAGGCATAGAAATAATAAACTAATTAACCACGCTACATGAAGGAGACCAGAGACTTAACATTCTATTATTTAATTTACAACAGTTTACCGAGTATATAGAAGATATTGAACTAAGAATACAGCTAACAAGACTTGGCATTTTTAACCCTAACTTGTCAAAACATGATTACCTAACAAATATAAACGCTGAAAAAGTTTTAAATATTTAAACTTCAACTTGGTTAAAAACTGACACGAATGAAATTCTTTTAATTTCCCATATCCCAAAAGATATTATAAGAACCCCAGTTTTTGCAATAATACCGTACCCCGATAGCAATAAAAATATATTGGTTGAAAATATAAACGACAAATATTATGTTCAGGACAATAAAACTTTCTTAGCATCTTCAAAAAAATTATTATCTACCAAATGCAAATAAATAATAACGTAACAAAACTAGAAACATTAACATATATTGAGGCAAAAAAATTTTTTGAAATATAAACAAAAGATACTCTTAAAAATGTATTAATAACGTCAGTAATTGTATTAATTATAATTATAATGTTATACGAGTATACCTAAGAAAATCACTTTTAAAAAAGTCATTATTTAAAAAACAAGTTCCCACTCCCATAGAACCACCAAATATTGTAAACAATCAAGTAATTAAAAATTATAATAATATAAACCACATATTGTATCCTAACTTATCCGCCTGAAGGCAGGCCAATTTTTAAAGGATGGGGAAGTAGCATATGTACCATAGCGCACCACTTGTCCACACATACACACACAAAACACTCCCACATACATACAGTGTGTCAACTTATTCTTTGCAAAGTGGAAAACGCAACGTATTTTTGAGTTCAAAGCCATATTTTATTAACAAGATTATAATTTTCTTCAAATTTTTTTTTATATATTATTTATTATAGTATTAAGAACTAATATGCATAAACAAAAACTTAAAATTCATTTTATAACATAAGAAAAAAAAACAAAAAGAAAAACATAAGAAAATATCAGCTGTCAATTAATTCTTTGCAAAATGCAAACATATCTTAAAATTATAATAAACACTTAAAATTAATGGATTTATGCTATTAATATTTAGTGTGACAGCCATTGGCATGTATAACTGCCTTTAACCGTCTCGTCATGGAATGGATAAGCTCATATAAGTCATAAGAGTCGGGTATTTTCACCCATTCCTCTTCTATGGCCTTTATAAGAGCATTTTTTGTAGTTGGGCTTCTTTTGGCCACCTTCCTCTTAAGCAACGCCCACAAATTTTCAATTGGGTTCAAGTCAGGACTCTGGGCAGGTGTGTCAATAACTTTGCTGCAGTTATATAGCAGCCAGGTCCTGCACAGCAATGACTTGTGCTTGGGGTCATTGTCCTGATACAGCTTGTATTGTAGTTTGTCCGCCTTTTGAGGATCCACAAATCCAAAATCTCTGGCGCTTGATGTCAATTCATTTTGTAAAATATCCAAATAAAACTCCTTCGTCATTATTTCATTAAAAATTCGCAGCCTTCCAACGCCTTTGGATGAGATACATCCCCACACCATAACTGAAAGTTTGCCAAACTTTACAGTTGGTATTATATTTTTCGGCTGGAGGGCTGCTTTTTTTTTTTTCTCCAAACTTTGCTCGGTCCATCATGATAGTACATCATTATTTTTGTCTCGTCGCAGAAAATGACGTCATCCCAGTACTCTGCAGCTCGATCAAAGTTGGCTACAGCGAAATTTAGCCGCCTTTCAATATTGATCGTCGAAAGTAATGGCTTCTTTCTGGCTACATGGGATGAGTATTTGTGGGCATTGAGGACTTTTCTAATAGTCTCATGGCTTACAGACTTATTGCAGTCATTTTTTACGGTCAGTACCATCTCCCGTAGAGTTGTAAGCGGATTATCTTCCACTGACCTTACAATTTTTGATTGCTCGCGCATTGTAAGCTTCGGTGGTCTGCCCATAGAATTATTATGGTGCAGCCGATTTTCTTTTTCTGCCCGATTAATAATATTATAAATAGTTCTAAGTTTAATATCGAACATTTCAGACAGTTCCTTAGCCGTTTTGCCCTTGTAATGATTAAAATAGACTAATTGTATGAGGTTTTCATCAATACGTTTTCCAGGCATCTTTAAAAACGTTTAAAGCTCGAGCGATGTGCAATTTAGTAATGCAAAAAAGCAAAAGAATGATAGGCAAAGCATAACAAAAGTGAACGTACAAATTTCGTTGGCATTTGCAGTCCCGTTACTTTGTTTCAATTCTCTTTTCGATGCGTCTTTGCATTTTGCAAAGAATTAATTGACAGCTGATTTTTCCTTATGTTTTTCTTTTTGTTTTTTTTTCTCATGTTATAAAATGAATTTTAAGTTTTTGTTTATGCATATTAGTTCTTAATACTATAATAAATAATATATAAAAAAAAATTTAAAGAAAATTATAATCTTGTTAATAAAATATGGCTTTGAACTCAAAAATTCGTTGCATTTTCCACTTTGCAAAGAATTAGTTGACACACTGTACATACACTTGACCATTGTACTTAGCATATAAGACAAACATTTATGTATTCCACCAGAAACCATCCGCCTGCTTAGACATAAACATTTTATCCCCAAATTCGGCAACAATAACAAGTCAGCCTACTCCGATCATTTGTAAACATTTCCACGAAAGGGTCAAAACTGCTTACGCAGCGCAAATTCTCGGCTGATCCGTTCCCATGCGCAATCCACTCAAGAGAGCGCCCAATATCATTTAAACATATAAGAGAGCCTTATGTACGCTCAATTCAGAAGTAAATAAGACTCAGCCAAAGGTTTGCTAAGCGTCCAGTTTGTAGCTTTAAGATAGATTTAATTCAAACTCCATTAGGGAACGACGCGAATTGTCTCCGGGTTTCGCCTAAGTGTTTAATAAAAAATAAAGTTATATTTTTTTTACAAATACTAAACGCGAACTTATTATTATAAATATGTATGAGGCGGAGTCAAACGCTGATCATCGTCACCATTATATGTATGTTTCGAATAATTTGCATAAAAATACACAAGTGCATATATATAAACATATATATATTCGCTTCGATTTCTCTAAAAACTCTTATTAAATTTATCATTGGCGCCCGAGCAGGGACTCGAGACTCGGCGTTTTTTTAATCAAATTATTTAGGCAGTAGTTGGCTTCGCGCATATTGTGTAAATATAATGTCTTTCGATTCCCTAGACTGCCTACAGGTATTCAGTATCAAAACTTGAGCAAGTCTTGTTGCTTGAAACGACGAAATTGTCGAAAATAAATATATGAGTACATAATCGCATCTACTGACCAGCTCAAATTTTGATACTTATTCTTTAAATATTGCATGCAAGCGGTGTACCTGAATGTGCATATACGTGTGTACGTGATTGCTTCGATCGATACATTTGAACTTACATTTAAACATATGAGCACATATGAGCAACTTATCTCAAAAAAAACTAACATTGAAAACAATAAATATAAAAAGCCTAATGTTGCATTTTTTTATATTGATAATACTAAACTGCTTGCATGATTAATATTAAAACAAAAATAAATTAATCGTTAATTAACATGATATGTGTACATACTGGCATTATTTCGCGCGTACCGTTTGGAACGTTCGTTGACACCGGTTTACAGCTAAGCTCGTCATTTTGGTTTTCGTTTTCGCTTGTATTTTTGGGCAGCGGTATTTTATTACTTTGCACCTTACGCTTTCCATTGCTACCAACAAAAGTGATTCTTCGATGAATTATCGTTCATTCGTATTACATACTGCATTGATTGCTTGTGTTTGGTAATCACATTCTTACATTCTCGCTACCCCACAGCACGCTTATATATTCCTGCCTACAACATTAACTTCTCTTTAGTTCCGAATCACTCGTAAATTTCGTTTGTTTGTGCACACACACATAGAGTATGTGCGTGTTAAAGTTTAGACCAGTTATTTGGCTTGTGTAAGTAGTATCGCTGCGTGGGTAGCTTATAAAGTTTCTTTATTTAAAAAGTCTGAGTCCGAGAAACTATGTACCGGAAAATTACCGTGTTTTAAAGCTAGTGCAAAACTCGCATTGTCTTTGCAAAGATCCGATACGGTCAATGCTGATATTGCTCGTATGCAATTAGCAATAAAACCAAAGCATACTTCTGCAGACAGAACAGCGTTCTGGTATCAGTTAACGAATTCTAACTACCCTGAGGCCATTGCAAGCCTCAATGCAGTAGATGACAGTAAATGTTTTATATTCCTTGACACTGTTTCACAGTTATTCGACATGACAAAACCATCTGCATAGAGGCTGATTGTGCTAGACAACTGAAAAAGAAGTATCAATATTTGTCAGCAGAAGAGCCATATAGAGTCAAATCAATGTTACGAATTGAACACAAGGAGCCCCAACATCCCAAATCGTTTTTTGCTTGTGCTAAAGGAGGACACACTTCATCGCTTGTATTCATATTTTGCAAATGCGAAACGCACAACATTTATTCTTGTCCGTCGTTTGCTGCCATTTCAGTTATGCAGCGTTTCGAATTCGTTAGGGCCCATAATAAAGCTATGGGTGTGCTCGGCTTTATTAAGAGATGGCCTAAAGAGTTTGATGAACAATATCTAACAAAGACTCTCGTCACCTCACTTGTTCGGCCAAATCTTGAGTACGAATCATGTGTTTGGAGTCCATAGCTTACAAGGACCGCATTGAAGCCGAACAGAAATACTTTTTAATTTTTGCCCTACGTGGCCTTAACTTGCGTTTATTAATAGCCTCATTCATGGGCACATAGGCAGTGACGACTTGCTAAGCCGGTTAAACTTTTCTGTCCCTTGTAGAATCACCCGTAATTTCCTTCCACTAATACTTCCCAATTGTAGTTCAACTATAATAAATTATATTCTATTGTCTCTACTAGCAAGAATAACTCCTTATCGATTTTAAAAATTCATTTCCTATACTGATTATACTTGTCTTGTCGACATTTTCTGAGAACCCTGTACTCCGCCATTGCGCTAGGCATGTTTGGCCATTGCCGTGCAGATACCCAAGCAGAACGTGTCGATGAACGGGAACGTCGCCGTGCTGCTGCTGTGGTCGGCATACGGCATCCTGCCGCTGGGTAACCGGGCCGTGGCCATGGGGGGATTGGAACACGAGTTGGTGGGACTGATGGTGCCGCGCATTGTGGTCATGTACTTGCTCTATCTGGTGGCATTCGTGTTCTATGCCGCCAAGATTCCAGAGCGTTGGCTCAACGGCAAAGTGGACTTCGTTGGCCACTCGCACAACTGGTGGCACCCCTGATCATCGTCGCAGCCTTCTACCACTGGCACAACACGGGCATCGTCTATGCCGTCTATGTTTGAAAAACAGATGCACTGCACCAGCGCTTGCCTGAGCTTGCCCGCGTGTGTGCGTGTGTGTAGGAGTGTACCACGACTTCTCTGGTCTAGTGTAAATAGTTTAGACGCAATGAAGGATGTCACTAATATTTAGTTGTAGTTGTCGGGATTGTCGACAGTGTTATTTTTGTACAAATCAGACAAACAAATAAATAAACAGTCTACATCGATAGTCTACAGTAGCTTTTGAAGACGGTTTTTAAAGGCCATCAAGAATAATGAATCTGGTTAACTATAATATACAAACTATTTTAAAGCAAAATTAAAATTTTATATCCCAATATAGTGTTTATTTTATTTTAAGTCTTTTCTTATTTTATTACAATTTATTTTTTTAACTTTGCCTTTTTATTTTTCTTCTTATTCTTCTACCGACGCTTCGAGATCACACTTCAAAACAAGCCGTTCGCTTCTTATTAATCGAACATTGCATTTGATATATCGATGTTATACATAGTTGCTTATATCAATAGATCGATATCAGCCCGCTGTTATTCTATACGATAGTTATGCTGATACAATGTGTGTTTTCCTTACATGCTATGTTATCTAAATCTATTACAATTCGACCATCTGCCTCTTATTCTTGTAACATACATTAAATATTTTAGATTTTTATCCAAAGCTTCATATTATGCGCACTCCATACCCCTTGATACGGGTTTCGAGCTAATTGAAAACCATCAACGTCCTGTAATATATATCTGTCATTCTTTAACACTTTGAATATTTTATACGGACCTTTCGTTTTAGGTATTAATTTTCTTGCTACCCCTGCTGTGCTATAAAAATTGTTTACCATTACATAATCCCCCAAACTATAATTGATCGCTATCTTTTTCTTTCCATTAAATGCCTTTTCATTATTTGCCTGTGCTAATACTTGATTTTTTCAACTATTTCTCTAATATGCTCTTAATTCCGTTCAGTACTATTTTCTAACTCATTCATCATTTCTAACTTAGCTTCTAACTTATCACTAATCCTTCCTTTCTGAGCTAATCCAAACAGCATTTCACTTTGTAATTTCTTTTTACTACAATGCTGCGTGTTATTCAACGTATATTCAACCTCCTCAATCACAGAGTCCCAATATTTTCCATTCTTAGGTTCCCTTAATTTAGAAATAATAAGTCCTAAACTTCTATTAATTCTCTCCACCTGCCCATTCGCCTGTGGAGAACCCGTAGCAATTTTAAAATGTTTTACATTCAAATCATTTAAAAATTCTTCAAAGTCCGCCGTCTTACAACCGTCGTTTACTACCACGATCAGATATAATACAAGCTGTTTTACTATATGCCCTAAAATATTCTTTTAATGCGCTTATAAACTCATTAGTGTTTGTTGTCTTAGTTGTATACAATCTTATAAATTTCGTAAACCCATCTACTACTACAAAAATATGTTTTTTAAATCTGCTATTATCAACTGGACTTTAATGATCTATAAGAATTATTTAAAATTGTTTATTTCCTTTAGGTATACTGCGCAACAATCCTTCCCCTTTACCATATTTTGTTAAAAACCCAATACACTTTAAACAATTCTCAATGTGCTCCATAACTTTATTCTTCATGTTCGGAAACCAATAACTTTTCACTATCGCACTTAACATCTTGTCTCTACCAATATGTCCTAACTGATCATGATACTTGTATAGCACACGATCCTCCATCCTTTGTGGCACACAAAACAATAATCTACCATCATTGGTTTTCCTAAACACAATGCCATTCCTCATTTCGTAAAGCTTATGTTCATTTTCCTCCAACAATTTTTTAATATTCTGTAACTTTTCATCTTTGGCCTGAGCGATTATTAAATTGGTTTCAAAACTATTTGTCTCAAAGATCATAATCGCATCATTACATCTGCTAAGTGCATCTACATGCTGCATTTGTTTACCCGCTCTATACTTCAATTCATAATCGAATACTTGTAGTTCCAAAGCCCACCTGGCAATTCTCTGATTAAGTCCAATCTTATTAAGCGTTAAGGTTAAAGAATTACAGTCTGTCACTATCCTAATATGTCTGCCATGCAAATATATCCTATCCTGCAAATTCCTGAGAATTTCTTGATTCTTGGAAATCTCTTTTCTTTGCGCCCCCAACATTGCACCTCGGTTTCGTCCTCTGTTTCAACTTGATCCATCATCAGAACACTGTCACGCTCCTCGATCGGTACTGCATTTAAACGCACCAATAATTCTGCTTTTCCGCCTTTTGTTGGCAAGCCCAAAATTGCCAACCATTTCTTTAATTGTGCCACCGACACTGCCGAAATATCAATATCCATAACGTGAATATTCGGACCACTTCTGATATTGTAGTAGGCAATATAGTCTTTGTTTTTTTTAAAGTCTTTTCTTATTTTGTTAAAATTTTTTATTTTTTTAATTTGATTCTTCTCTTTTTATACCCTTTGACCATTGAAAATGGTCAAAAAAGGGTATACTAACTTTGTGCAAATGTATGTAACAGGCAGAAGGAGGCGTGGGAGACCCCACAGAGTATATATATTCTAGCTCAGGATCACTAGCCAAGTCGATTAAGCCATGTCTGTCTGTCTGTCCGGATGTCTGGATGTCTGGATGTCCGGATGATTAGCTATTATAAAAGCTAGAGACACCAAATTTGGCATGAAGGTTTCTGTTGATCCGGGACAGGTGAAGTTTATTTCAAATGTTGGGTGCCACGCCCCCCGCCCACGCAAATCAATAATTTCATCTTTAAAGCTGATTTGCGAGCGACGTATAAAAGATACAACATTATGAGTAAGATTATACTTAGCTAATTATAATACCAACATAATGTTAAAATTGCGTTCCGATCGGACTACAAACACAGAAGTTGTTAAACAAAAACCTTGTTCGCTTTGATTTTGTATACAGACCAGCCAGCTGTGACGTCATTGCAATGCTCATGTTGGAAAGAAAATGAATGAGAATGCGAGCGCGTAGCGCCATCTTTTGTTCTTCTCTTCTTTTCTATGCACACGCATTTTTTGCATTCAAACGCACACACACACATACATACATTTGTGCTTGACCAATGATACACGCATATACACGTATTCATACACAGACGCATATAAAGGCTTACGTTACGATATTTCTATTAAGTAGAAGTATTGTACAATTATTGACTCTTTACGTTTCAAAAAGGTCGAAGGGTATCCCACTGTCGCGTGCCGCTCGACTGTTGCTCTTGTTTTATTTAAGTATCTTTTTAATTAATTCTACTTACAAATGAAATTAATTGTTTTACTTTAAATAGGCGACTGACCCTAGTTGACTTTAAATTAAATTTAATTAATTATATTAAATAAAAAAATTATGTCTAAATTGCCTGGTCACAAGGCACATAGTTTCAAAATGCAAAGCATCAAAATCTAGAGTGTGTTCAAATCTTCACCATTCCTTGCTTCACAGGTATACTACTACAGCTCAAGGTGAGACACCTTCTATTCACCAAACTCCTGCAGATGCATATTTGGGACATGTGCTTAATAATGAGCAAGTCGTTTTTGCAACAGCCATCGTGAATGTTAAGGATAGATTCGGTCAGTTGCATCCTGCCAGAGCCTTGCTTGGGTTCTAAAATCAATTTCCTCGACTCAACCTGGGCAGTCAATTGCCACATCAAGTTGAAAAATACCCAAGAATATTAATCTGGCAGATTCAGAGTTTTATAGGCCAGGTAAAGTGGATATTCTTTTGGCCCCAGAATTGTTTTACGAGTTCCTAGTATGCAAAAGACGCTGCTGGGTTAGATAGTAGCGGGAAATACACTGAACAAGTACCTCGTGGTCAGTTCAGTGGGTGTTCAATAGCTCAAAATAGTAATTGTTCTCTCGACTCCTTAGTGACCCGCTTCTGGAAATTGGATCAATGTCCAATTGAGTCGAAGGCTGTTCGCCAAACAGCTGAACAACAGGCGTGTGAACTGTTTTTCAAGAAAACTGTCAAACAGTTATCTTCCGGTCGCTTTGAAGACAAGCTTCCTTTCAAGACCAATCCAAAGGTTCTCGGTCTGTCCTTTCAAACTGCTGAAAGGCGTTTTCTACAAACTGAGCGCAAATTATCAAAGGATGCTATCCTTCGAAACATGTACCTTGACTTCATGAAAGAATATCTCAACTTAGGACATATGTCCATTCTGAAGTCTGCTTCTCTAGAACAGCATTACTTTATTCCTCATCAATGCGTTCTTAGACCTGAATTTACCTCTACCAAGCTTTGATGCTTCAAGCAAGACGTCAAGAGCTGTTTCACTTAATGAAACACTAATGGTGGGTTCAATAATTCAGAGGGAGCTGCAATCAACTTTGATCAAATTTCGATTGAATAAATATGCCGTGACTGCTGACTTTTCAAAAATGTACACGCAGATAAATGTCTCTAAAGATGAAAGAAAGTTCCAGCTTATTTTATGGAGCGAAAACACTTCACAAAATCTACAGGCATACAAGTTGAATACCGTTACTTACTACCTTGATCAAAAAGTTCCCGGAATCACCACCGTGTGGCGCTTTCAGTCACCCGATTTTAGTTCTCTTTTTTTTTTTAGGTTGGCATAACCCTCATTGACATTCTAAATTTTCAGCTTGATAGTGTGACATTTGTAAAAGTGACGCCGTACCACCTTGATCAAAAAGTTCCCGGAATCGGGACCACGATAACGCACCGTCGCACAATGCCATCATTATCCGTGAACATTTGGCTAAAAACGGAACGAATATCATTCAACAACCACCGAATTCTCCTGACTTGGCTCCCTGCGACTTTTTCCTATTCGGTCGACTCAAGAAACCGCTCCGTGGAACACGTTTCAGCACCCGGGATGAAATCATGGAAAAATCGAAGATGGCTTTGATGGCCATACCGCAAATTGAATATGAAAAATGTTTCAAGGATTGGATCAAGCACTGGAATAAGTGCGTTGCAGTCGATGGGGAGTACTTTGAAGGGGACAATATCGATTTTGATGTATAATCTTGTATTTTTAATTTTCTGAATAAATTCCGGGAACTTTTTGATCAAGGTAGTATGTTACTGCATCCGCACCATTTCTGGCAATACGCTGCCTGTTTGAGCATACATGCACAATCACATCCTATTGGATCAATTGTGATCAAAAAGTGTTTTTATGTAGATGATATGCTGGCAGGGGCAGACAGCGTTAAAAAATTAAAGATAATGTGCAGAGAAGTTCGTGAAATCTTGAAATCAAGAGGTTTTCCACTAGCCAAGTGGGCATCCAATCATAGCAGCCAAGTTTTTAACACTGACTCTAGCGAAGAAGTTACTCTCTAAATTGAGGAACAGAGTGCAGTGAAAACTCTTGGAATGCGTTGGGAACCTCAAGATGATATATATAAACACCATCTTGATGTTTCGCATCGCTAAAACCAACAAAACGTAATATGTTGTCTATAGTTTCTCGTTTGTTTGACCCACTTAGTTTACTGTGTCTTATTATATTCATTCTATGTTCAAGTTCAAATCCATGATTTTGCAGACGCCTCCAGTCATGCATATGGTTGTTGCATATATGTACGAACTGCCAACAACCAAGAAGTTGGCATTACGTTACTTATGACAAAATTTAGGGATACTCCACTTAATATCAAAACCATACCTCGACTAGAACTTTGTGCAGCACTTTGGCTGGCCAAGCTGTGGCATCAAATCTCTCCATTCATGGCAAAATATAGAATGTGTGAATTTCTGGTCAGACTCACAGGTTACCCTACATTGGTTAGAGCTTGATACTGGCACGTTGTGTACATTTGTGGTAAACAGAGTTGCTCAAAATCCAAGAATTGTCAAATGGTGTTATTTGGCCTCATGTTCCAACAGACGCCAACTCTGGTGTCGAGAGGAACTGATATAAACGAAATTGGAAGCAAGTTGTGCTTTAAAGGACTACGTTTTTGGATGGAGGAAAAGGAGAAGTGGCCACAACTTCATCCGTTCAAGGAAGCGTCAACCCTGAAAACTTCGGAAGATAAAGAAGGTGTAACGGTTGGCACACTAGCGGAATAGTTGTATTTATACTTCTTGTTTGTTTCAAAAGGCTCAGAACAGATTCTCTTGTCGTATCCGTATTAGAAAGGGAAATTTCATTCCTTAAATTAATCGGCGCAGTACAAAGCAATACATTTAGAAAAGAATTAAATATGGTGGAAAAACAGCAGTCTAAGCACCTATGTTTCAATCGCTAAATCCATTCGTGGACAAATTGGAAAATAATGGCTTTAAATTTAAATTCTTTGGGGGGGGGGGTCGTTTGTTACATGGCCGTCTCTTGTAGGAGGATAAGTCCCTTTTTTTTTAAAAAGATTCCACTTTTGTGCAACTCTTTGTAAAAAATTTACCTTTTTTACCACCATGTTGTTTTAAAAGGGGTTTTTGGGGTTTTGGGGGGGAGAAGGTTTGGGGTGTAAATTCTTTAAAAATAAAAAATTTTTTCCTTTTTTTTTTTGGTTTATTAGATTGTTTTTATTTTAGGAAGCAGCGAAGGTGCCGCTTCCAACGTTCAGTTGAATCTGATTTTAACATAACCTTCCTTAGGTTCTAAGTAAGCCTAAGTCTCATTGCTGCGCTGCCCTCAGTTGGACAGCGGAGAGAGACGGTTATGTATATAATAATGTATTTATGCTCTCTTAAGCTGGAGCGCAAGGGTATATGCATATGTATATATGTTCGGTCAAGCAGTCGGCGAGTGTAGCAGAATGCTGACACTTGCACTTTCTGTGAGCGCGCCGATCGACTCATATTTTGGCCACTTGGGCTTATGTAAACACTGCAACAAAGTATTACAGTGTGTTCTCTTTAAGTACTCTTGGTACAGTAGATATTTAATATATATGCATACTACATCTCCCTCTTTTTGAAAAATAACGTAATATTATGAAGTTATTTTATAAGATTAATGTTTAATTAAAAAGAAAGATTTTCTTAAAAATAAATTTTCTTATATGGTATATTTTTTTGTGTTGTTTTTTTTTTGTTGTTAATATATTAAATTACAAATAATATTGGAATGTAAAGAAGTATTTTTGTCTTAGCATGGCCATACTGATAACAATTATGGAATAAACATTTTTAACCTATCTTTATGAACTTTCTGTTCTCTGTTCTTTTTATTTCTAATTATTATGTTGTTATTCTTTTCTATTCTTATTACCTCAAATGGTCCTAGATACACTGGTTCTAGTTTATGACCTGTTTCGTTTTTTATTAAAACGTTATCTCCTACATTTAGTTTAAAATCGCTAACTTTCTTATCATAATTGTGTTTTTGTTTTATTTTATTTCTTTCTAATAATATGCGTGCTCTTTTGTATGCGTTCTCTAGTCTAAACTTAACTTCTTTAGCGTAGTCATCTACGTTATATATAGGGTCTATGTTATCTATGTTACTAAGTTGTTTTGCTAAGTTACTAGTTTTACCAAATACAAGTTCATATGGACAGTAATTATGTGTTACGGACGGTGTAGTGTTAAAACAATACACAAAATATTGTAACCATATGTCCCAGTCAGTTTTATCTGCTGATATATATGAACGAATGTACTCGTTGAAGGTTCTATGACTTCTTTCAACGGTACCTAATGTCTGGTGGTGGTGAGCTGTAGACGTTATGTTGTCTATTTTTAAATATTTGCACAAGTCGGTTATAATGCTATTTTTGTATTCTGTTCCCATGTCCGTAATGAACGTCTTCATTGGACCGTACTTCAGAATAAAAGATTCAAATATAGCTTTTGCGACTGTATTTGCATTTTTATTGGGAATTGGTATGGCAACTAAATATTTTGTTAAGTCACAGATTAGAGTGACTGCATATTCATTACCATTGTCCGATTTAGGTAGTGGACCAATAGTGTCTACTATCACTCTGTCAAAAGCGTGAATGGGTGTTTCTGTTAGTGTAAGGGGTGTTTTTGTATGCGTCGTTGTTTTAGACGTCAGGCATTTTTGACATTTATTTATGTACTCTTTTATATGACGTGTCATATTTTTCCAATAATAATATCTTTTAATTTTCGCTAGCGTTTTTGTTATGCCTGTATGACCTCCTTGAATTGGATCGTCATGGTATGTAAACAGTATCGCTTCTTGATCTTTTTGATCATATATTTGGGTCACCGGCTTGAGTAGCGCTACTCTTAATAGTTTCAATAATTTATTGCCCATTTTTTTAAAAGAGTCTATTGAAATTGTTTCAAAGATCTTTTCGCTCGGTGCCACTTTGAGTTGGCTGATCTCGTGTATACCGGCTTGTGTTTCAAGCCTTTGGAAGAACTGACCTAAGTCTAGAATTCCATTGGTGTACAGATCGCTAACATCAATTCTTGCTATAACTTTATTTCCACGTTTAAATAAACATTTTGATTCAGTTATACGCAAGGTCACTACTTTTCGTATTTCGTCATTATTAATGACTTCATATACGTTGGGCTTAGAAGCGTTAACAAGAGTTTCTTCTTGTTGATTTGTAGTTGTTTCTGCGCAGAAATTTTTCTGTTTACTTTGTTGTCTTGTAGTGACTTTAAAGACGTTTGCTGACATATCTTTCAGCTCATTTATGGTAATACGTGACAGTGCATCTGCCACAAAATTGTCCTTTCCCTTTAGATACTCTACAGTGAAATCATATTCTTCTAATTCCAACCTCATGCGTGTCAATTTTGAGCTTGGATTAACCATCGAAAAAAGATATGTGAGTGGTCTGTGATCAGTTTTTACTATGAAGTGTTTGCCATAGATATATGGTCGAAAATGTACTATAGCCCAGTGTATCGCTGCTAACTCTTGTTCTGTTGTGCTCTTATTACTTTCACCCTTTGTAAATGATCTAGATGCGTATGCAACTGGAAGTTGGAGTCCATTATAGTTTTGAGTTAAAACTGCTCCGCATGCTTGCTTACTTGCATCTGTTATTATGCAAAATTCTTTGCTAAAGTCAGGGTATTGTAGCAAGGTTGGATTCATTAACGCTTGCTTCAAATAATCGAATGCGTTCTGGCATTCTTCTGTCCATTCAAAAGGAACATTCTTTTTACATAATCTCGTTATGTGCCGTGAATAGTCGGCGAAGTTTTTTATAAAACGTCGATAGTAATTGCAGAATGCAACAAATCTTCTAGCGCTATCCGCATCTGTGGGAATTGGATACTTTTGGATGACGTCATATTTCTTGTCATCAGGCAAGATTCCTTTATCAGTGCATTTATGTCCTAAAAAGGTTACTTCATGCATGAAGAACGAACATTTTTCTGGGTGTAATTTCAGGTTATGCTTCCTGCATATGTCAAAAACGTTTGTTAAATTCTTAACCATATGTTTTTCGGAGCAACCAATTACAACCAAGTCGTCCATGTATAGGAAAGCTTGCGAAGGTTCTAAACCAGAGAATGCTATAGTCATCATTCTTTGGAATGAATTGGGCGCTATTTTTAAGCCGTATGGCAGTCGCGTGAAGCGATATGAGCCATTGCTTGTTGAAAATGACGTTATATTTCTAGAATTTTCATCAAGTTCTATTTGATGAAAGCCAGACATTAAGTCTAAACATGAGAAATATTTTGCTCTTCCTAATTGATCGAGTATATCGTCTATTCTAGGGAGCGGAAATTTATCGGACAGTAGTTTTTTATTTATTTGACGATAGTCAATTACTAATCGCCATCTTTTTTTATTAGAATCCGGTAGAGCTTTTTTCGGAACAAGTAGCAGTGGGCTGTTGTATTCTGATACAGATGGTTCCACTATTTTGTCTAAAATTAGTTTTTGTACTTGGGACTTTATTTCTTCTATGTGGTTGTGAGGGTTTCTGTAGTTTTTTATATAAACCGGTTCATTGTCTTTCAATCTTAATTTTTGTTTATAAAAATTATTTGTTGTAATTGATTCGGTTTCAAGTCCGAATACATCACTGTATTGTATGCATAATTTTTCAAGTGTGTTTTTGAAAAGTGGCGGAAAATTTTTTCTTAGCTTTTTCAATACATTTTCCGTTCTTTCTGTGTTATCGGATTTAATGACGTCGTAATTTTCTAATGGTTCGTATTCTATTTTGTCTAGGTTCACCATTTGATTATTTGATGTTGTATTTAATAATCGAACAATAGCCATGTTAGCTTTTGCTACCATATTTGCTATAAAAATACCAGGTTGAATTTCTTGGTTGGGTATTAGTATATCAATATCAGACGGACTTATTGAGATTCTGCGGACTACTTCAGATCTTGCTGGTAGAAGAGTTGTGTTATTTCCAGCATTGTATGTAATTGGTACATAGATCGGATATTTTAAGTTATTGGGTCTAATTATAAACCAGTCTTCATTTGGTTTGAAGTCAAGTTGGCAATTGTACTTTTTAATAAAGTCAATGCCTAGTATACCATCACATGGTATTGGAAATTTACAATTAACAACGTGAAAATTGTGTGGTATTATGAATTTTCCTGTTTGAATTTCTGTATTGATCATTCCGATGGAGTGTTCGACTCCTTGGCCTATGCCTTGAATATTTATCTGTTGATTATTATCAACGTTCGTGGATTCTATGAGATTTTCTTTCAAAAGTGAAATGTCTGCTCCAGTGTCTATTAGGAATGTCAAGTTTTTGTTTGTTTCTACATTTGAAAAATTTGCATATATATTTAGATTGAGATTGATCGAATAAACTAGTTTTGTGTATCTAAAGGTGCTTGTTGGTTTTCCGAAGAACTTTGTGTAGTTCGGACATTGTTGTTATTGTTATTTCTGTTGTTATAACTTCTGCCTCGATTGGAGTTGTTATTACCGCGATTACCGCCTCCTCGGTTACCTCGGTTGTTGTTTCTGTTTCTGTTAAAATTGTTATAATTGTTATAATTTCCATTATTGTTTCTGCCTCTATTTGAGTTACCATTACGGTTGCCTCTGTCTTGACGACAGAACAATACTGCGTCGCTCTTCCCAGTTGCGTCGGTACAACTACCAACGAACTTTGAGATAGCGTCGTTCATTGTGTTGAAAGTACCAGCTTGCATTATAAGCTTTACTTTCTCTATGGAACAATTTGTGGTCATAGCCTTGATAGCATGCTGTGTGCTATATTTATTGGCTAGATCGAGTGAAAGTCCATCGCTAATATATGCACTTTCAAGAGCCTTAGTCATATGTTCGACCTCTTTTGTATATTGGTTGGCAGTTTTGTTCTTTTGTTGAAGGTTCATCAGTTTTGCTGTTATCACTTCAACTGATTCGCCCTTTACATTTAGTCTAAGACTTGAAATTACCTGTGTTATTGTAGTTTCATTGCTTATCAGATTTCTCGCTGTACCTTTTAATTTGGTTTTTATAACCGAAACAGCTAGAGATTCATTTTCTCCTTTGATTGAGTTTATTATATTTAGAGCATCTATAAAACTTGTCAAGTTTTCAGCTTTACCATCAAAGTCAGGTATAAGCTTTGACGCTGTATTTAGAAAATCAATATTGGTTTGCGCCATTGTATTTTCTGTTTTAATATTATCGGACACTTCTTGATCTGATAGTTCAGCTAATGTTAATATAGCTGGAATAGTTAAGTTTAACAGATCTTTTTCTTCGATGTCGGTATATTTTTCTTCCTGCTCTGTGTCCTCTAAATCAATTTCTTCTGGTTCTAATGGTTCAGATTGTTCGTCTGTATCAATCGTTAAAGGAGTATTTAGTATTGTTGGAATCGATATATCCAAACTAAATTTCTTTTTAACTGTTATCAAGTTTAATCGAAGTTTGATTAATAGTCTTGATAACTTAGACCAGTTTTCTGAATTGATTATTTTCCTATGTTCGTATATTAGTTTTCGTGCTTCATTAAAGCAGTCGACTAATGTTGACGTATGTTTTTGTATTGTATCTGTCTGTATAGGCCTATTCGGCGATAAGCATTTATATGACTTATCGAATTGGATTTTTATATTTTTAATCAATGTGCATATTTCATGCCATTCCATACTTTTGTAGATATGAACTCTCTCTGGACTCTATCATATTTATTTCCTTATTTGTCTTTAGTGAAGCCATACTTTAGTTAGTTTTTAAATTAAATTTTTGTGCTTTATTTGTAATTCATTATATTGTCAATGTTGTTTGTGCTTTTTTTTTTTACATTAAATTTTGTCCAAATCATTTGCTTGGCTCATATATTTTTTCTTAAGACATTTGTTGTGTAATTTATACAATTTGTAAAAGCAATTTGCGCACATTATAACAACAATTATTATTAACAAGATTTCTATTAAATCGAAATCATATTTATTTGTCTCCACTTTATTAATAACATTGGCTGTGGAGTCCACTGACTTAACGTCTACAATTGCCATTTTGGGCATATATATTATTTTGTATTTATAGCTTTGTGTTATATTTTCGGTAAATTTTCCTATTGCATTACTTTGCATTTACCTTAACAATTTTTCCTGCCTATTGATTTGTATAACTTTACGGGCTATACTTCTAATCGAGCGGAGATGGTTCCGCACAATTTTACAAATTTTTCTTATAAGATTGCATTTATGTTTACAAGTTTTCCTGCCTATTGTTTCGTATAGCTGTACAGGCTATACTGCTAATCGAGCGGAAAAGGTTCCGCACAATTTTACAAATTTGTTCTTATAATATCATTTTAATAATAATGAAGATGTTGAAGATGTTGAAGATGTTGCCCGCGTCAGCTGGTCGTCGCCGGTTTGGCTACGCTGACGCTCCTTCGTAGGCGAAAGTTGCGGGGTGCCCCTCTCGCTGATGTCTTTCTGCTGCTGCTGATGTCCGGGGCCTATGAGCTCAGGCGGGGCCGGTGCTGGTCTTCGCACAGGTCTTGGTTTTTTTTTTTTTTTCACTGATGTAGTGTTTCCTCAGGCATGTTGATTCACAATATGGCGAGTAGAGTGGCCCAGGGCAGTCATTCGGGCAGGCAGCGGGTTTCTTTGGTAATGGCTTTGGAGATGGCGGTTTTTTATTATTTTTGTTACCAATAGTTTCTATACTAGCTGAGTGAGTTGTCCGAGTTGTGGCTTTCTTTGCTGGAGGGTTTCTATTTCAGAAAATCTAGTTCGGCAGTTAGCTTTACGTGCCGTCGCCCAAGGGGGTGGCGTTTTATTTGTGTATAATAGCCACTTAATGTGGGCTATTCGTTTTGTTCAATTTTGTTTTTAGCACCTCCGGTGTTTTGCCATAACTCGCGACTCTACTCACTCAGTCTATATTGTTATTTCAATCTCCTGCGTAACATGAAGGGGGGTTCCAGGTCCAGTTTTCCGACTCCAGATCTCCCGCGCTGTTCTTCTTCCAATGGTTCACATTTGCCTGGCAGTCCGGCCAGCCGCTCGAATCTTCTTTAAGCTCATTTAATCGAATTTAATTTTCTTTAAGGTTCTTCTTTTTTTTTTTTGTATCACTTGGCACGGTCGCCATGTAAAGTTAAAAATGTATTCTTTTATATTTTTGGTTTATTAGTTGTTTTATTTGAGGAAGCAGCGAAGGTGCCGCTTCCAACGTTCAGTTGAATCTGATTTTAACATACTTCCTTAGGTTCTAAGTAAGCCTAAGTCTCATTGCTGCGCTGCCCTCAGTTGGACAGCGGAGAGAGACGGTTATGTATATAATAATGTATTTATGCTCTCTTAAGCTGGAGCGCAAGGGTATATGCATATGTATATATGTTCGGTCAAGCAGTCGGCGAGTGTAGCAGAATGCTGACACTTGCACTTTCTGTGAGCGCGCCGATCGACTCATATTTTGGCCACTTGGGCTTATGTAAACACTGCAACAAAGTATTACAGTGTGTTCTCTTTAAGTACTCTTGGTACAGTAGATATTTAATATTTATCCATACATTATTTTTTTTTTTTTGTATTTTTTTTTTGCGAGATTTTGTATATTATTTTTAATTTAATAGAAAGTTGTTTGGATAAATAAAAATTATTCTGCCTCCCTTTTCCGGGTGGGCGGGTGGTTTTTTTTTTTTTTTTTTTTGTTTTGTTTTTGGTGTTTTTTTTTGGTTATTGGTTGGGTTTGTGTTTGTATCATAAATCCCCGCAGCCGCAGACAAAGTAAAATTTAATTTATTTATATTTTTTTAGTATTAAACAAGAATTATTTGCCAAAAAATTTTAAAGCCCTTTTTATTTTGTAAAATAGTTTGTCACAAAGGCACACACGGCTAAATATATTAAAAAATAAAAAAAAATTTAAATTTTTTTTATTTTTTAATTTTAATTTTATTTTAATTTATATAAAATATATTTTAAAAAAAAAAAAAAAAAATAATATTTTTAATAAATAATGCCCTGCCTTTTTTTTAATTTTTTTTAAAGTTGGGGTTTTTTGGTGGGTTTTTTTGTGAAAAAATTTGGGGGGAAAGTTTTGAAAATTTTGAGGGATTGGCAATCTTACAAACTTTAACAGAAAAACATTTTGAAATATGGATTTTGATAACCAAGGTATGTAGAATTAATAAAGTGAAAACATTTTTGTATTGAAATTAGTAGTTTGTTATTTATGTGTACTATTGTGTACTGTCCAAAAATAGATGAAATCCAACAAAGTCGCTTGTGTTCTGTGGAGTAGAACTAACATTGCGCGCGGGTGCGCGTCATGAAATGTATGTCAAAATAAACTAGAGAATGTATATTAAAAGTATTTTATAATTTGGCTTGCGACTTTTTGCGACTTTGGCCAAACATCGAAAATGTAGATGGGCTTGAATTCTGCCATGCGACTCTGCTGGATGCTTGGATCGACAACGGTCGCGACTATTCCGCCCTTGCTGACTGGATATTCGGCCAAATAAGTGAAAGTATGCTGAGCGAAGAGAAAAAAGATGAAATTTTGTCAAAAACAAGAAGATTTGAGATTCATGTTACGTATACGCAATATCGGCATATATGGGCGGTCAGGGAAGGCGTAGTCCAATTAACTTAAAATTTTGTTTACATGTTTTGAGTGGTATATTTATCATATATACCAAATTTCAGCTCGATATCTTTGATATTAGACTTTATGCCACTTTTTTTGGAATTTAGCCCAGTGTGGAACGTAGGAGGGCAGACTAGACAAAGACACTTTTTTATATTTTCACTTTTGCGCTTAGTTTGGTAATTATTCATTCGTGTGTGCTCAATTCAGATGGTTATTTAAGACTAACTATCACAAAAAGATAAGAGATTTCGTAAACCTATGTGGACAGAAGATCTCAGCGGGGAAAACTCTCATTGAGTAAAAGCTCCGCTTAAGCGAGATGCTCGCAACTTTAGTTTAACCCTTTGTTGCTACGTTGGTATAAACATCCCGCCGCCCTTGCATTGTATGCAATTTAAAAATGTAATTCAGTGATATTAAGTAGTAATGTTAAATAAAGAAGTAAAAGATTAGCTTAATTACATACATGCGCCCGACAACGTCCATCCAAAAACTGTGCGTAGGGCCACAGGTCCGCCAGACTTGCTTGAGTGGAAGCTTTCTCGAACGATGTCTGAATATACATCGGCTCCAAGGACGATCGATACGGTGGAAAGCTTGTCGAAGTTTCTGTCAGCCAGAATTAGGCCTTCAAAACGCTCCATGACAGAGGGATTGATGTCAATTAATGGTGTACGGAATTGTAGTGGATGCTCGAGCTGTAGCACCCCGTCCAACCGGAACCCATCGGCAGGCTTGGACCGGATGACACGCTGCTTCCCGTCCAACATTGACGCTAGCCAAGCGCGTAACAGACGCAAAGGATGCATCGATCCTGGATACCGAAGTGCATGCATCAATCAATGCACGTGTCTTGAAAACCTTGCTTCCATTATCGATCAAGATAGTTGCGGTGGGTAGAAGTTTGGGATTGCGGTGATGCAGCAGTGTGGTCAGAGACGGCGATTGGACCTGGGTTGCCGGGTGTACGCTAGGGAGTCCAAGACGGTGTTCATGAAAATTAAGAAGAGTAAGATGGGTTGCAGATGCGGCATTTGTCCTTGCTTCGGAACTTCCCCTGCGAATGCTCATGAGCTAAACAATTGGCACAATATTTATTTATTAGGAAAGCTCTTAGTCGTTTTTCGTTTTTTAAGTCGCAAAAAACGTCTGCATCTTCGCAGCGGGTGAATACCGCGGCAGACTCGGCAACGGAAGGATTCAGTTCCTCGAGTACATCTGCGCTCTTCACGAATGTTAGTGTGAGGTGCCATCTTAGTTATGAATCAGTAATGTGTATGAATGTGGACTGTATATGAGTGAATGGAATGAAAAAAAACAAAAAAAAATAAAAAAAAACAAGAGCAACAGTCGAGCGGCACGCGACAGTGTGATACCCTTCGACCTTTTTGAAATGTAAAGAGTCAATAATTGTACAATACTTCTACTTAATAGAAATATCGTAACGTAAGCCTTTATATGCGTCTGTGTATGAATACGTGTATATGCGTGTATCATTTCATTGGTCAAGCACAAATGTATGTATGTGTGTGTGTGCGTTTGAATGCAAAAAATGCGTGTGCATAGAAAAGAAGAGAAGAGCAACAGATGGCGTTACGCGCTCGCATTCTCTTTCCTTTTCTTTCCTACATAAGCATTGCAATGACGTCACAGCTTGCTGGTCTGTATACAAAATCAAAGCGAACAAGATTTTGTTTAATAACTTCTGTGTTTCTTGTCCGATCGGAATGGAATTTTGACGTTATGTTGATATTATAATAAGCTAAGTATAGTCTTACTCAGAATGTTGTATCTTTTATATGTCGCTCGCAAATCAGCTTAAAAGATGAAATTATTGATTTGAGTGGGCGTGGGGCGTGGCACTTAACATTTGAAATAAACTTCACCTGTCCTGGATCAACAGAAACCTTCATGCCAAATTTGGTGTCTCTAGCTTTTATAATAGCTGAGATCTGTGTGTTCATCCGGACATCCACACATCCAGACATCCGGACAGATAGACAGACATGGCTTAATCGACTTGGCTAGTGATCCTGAGCAAGAATATATATACTTTGTAGGGTCTCCCACGCCTCCTTCTGCCTGTTACATACATTTGCACAAAGTTAGTATACCCTTTTTTGACCATTTTCAATGGTCGAAGGGTATAAAAAGAAAAATAAATCTAAATTATTTGTAGTTTTGACATGCGCGCAAGTGAAAGATGAAGGAACCTCATCTTGGACTGGAAGAAGGATAAGATTTGTGATTGGACGCTTGATGATGCCTCTGGAGGTGAGACGATCAACAACGCGAACTTGATCATCAGCTCCAGGATAGGTTTGTAAAATGCGACCAACACGCCATTCGTTAATGGGGAGGTTGTCTTCCTTAATAATAACCAAATCATTCACTTGTTGTTGGAGTGCTTTTTAACCATTGCCATCGATTAATGATTAAAGAAGTCTTCTCTTTAATCTCAGGCTCTGATATGGACAATAAAGGCCCTCCAATAAGAAAATGCCAGGACTCAAGGCTAACGGATCAGTTGGATCCTCAGACATTGGTGAAATTGGCGGTGATTCGAGGCACGCTTCAATTTTGGAAAGTAGTGTAGCAAACTCTTCGAAGGTGAGAAGCACCTGGGGTACGAAGTGCCAAGACAGATTTTGATGGATGAAATTAGAAGTTATAAGTTATCGTACTATCTTTCGTAGCGAGAAGAAAATCATCATTAAGGGCTCTCGAAGCTCCAACAAAATTCTATCCGTCATCGGAGAACACTTTTAGAGGACATCCACGTCTGGATACAAAACGAGAAAAGGCTGCAATTAACGCTTCAGTTGATAAATCAGTTGTTGGTTTCAAGTGGATGGCTTTGGTACAGAAACAGACGAATACGCAAACATATCCTTTGGAAATGCGGCATGCACGTCCTGTCAAGTCACCCATAAGCTGTAATTGTAGTCTCTTTTTATGAATCGCACAAACCTTACAGGAGTTATTTGTACCTTTTACCAAATTACGGATTTTTGGAATCCAATATTTGGACCTAATAAGGCGCAGTAGGAGTTGATTCCCACCGTGCAGTGCTATGCGATGTGTAAAACGAACTAGTAACCTGGAAAAGTTGCTAGAATATGGTAGGAGTATAGGATGTCGCTCATCATAACTCAAGTCGGTTGAGGAGTGAACACGATTACATGCTCTCAGGATTCCATTGCTGTCGACAAATGGATTTAAATTGAGTTAAGAACTAAAAGGAGGAATAGATTTTTCTCGAGAGAGGCATTCGTACTCATTCGAATAATGGATGCGTTGAGTGAATTTTATAAGAAGTTTATGAGTACTATCGGTTTCATATGCATTCAGCTGTTTTGAAATCGATGGATGCACATTATTGCATTTTCTACCGAAGCGCAAGAAGATCGATCCTCCACCTCCCAAAATTTTGTGGGAAGTTTATCGAGGGGCTCTTCTGTAGAATGATATAATTGAGTTGAGAAGGATGAAATGGACCTGGATGGTTCACTTGAAAGTGGACCAGAGATTATCCATCCAAAATTTGTTTCTTGACCTAAAAGAGTTCCACATATTTTGGATTTAAAGCCATTTAAAAGGATAGATGGCAGGACATCACCGCCGAGAAGCACGTCAATTTGTGCACTTTTAGAAAATGCTGGATCTGCTTACTGGATGTTTGGCATATTTCTTAATTTTGAGCTATGAATGGTATTGGATAGTAAATTCTCAGCCAATTTTCGTAATACATAAGCGGATGTATCAATTTGCATGCATGGTCGTGTAGGCGAGGACATCAAGAACTGAGATAGCTTTTGAGTAGGAGACTGTTATGACGTCCTCTACACGTAAAACAGTTATGAGAGCTACGAAAATTTCTCAGGTTGTGCCCTCTGGCGAAGCAGTTGAGACACAGTTTCTTCTGCTTAATGATGGCTTCTCTCTGAGGCACATTCATTTGTAGAAACCGAGGACAGAAACGAATCGGATGATTTTCTTGAGAGCAGAGATCACATGTTTTGGATTTTGCACTGACCTTGGTTTCGAAAGACTGAAGTTATTTCATTGAAGGTTGATTTGTAATCTGTTTCGGATGAGACGACGGTGTAGCGGAGATTTTCACATCCTCAATTGCTTCCAATGTGCGATAACGTTCGCTTAGGAATGTATTCATATCGTCCCAGTTGGGTGATTCAGCCTTGTTAGCCAATGACTGTTCCCACAATGATAGTGTGAGTTTGGGCAGTTCGAACAAAGGAAGACTAGTAAACAATCGCAATTTTTTGTTGATATTTTGGAATGCTCCAATGCTGTTAAGCAATTTTGGATAGTGCTTTGTAAATTTTTTAATGCGGAACGAAGATCAAGATGAACAATGGATAAACTAAATAAAATTTTGAGTTGACTATTGACGAAAAGGCGTTTATTTTTGAAAAGTTCATGTAAAGCGCTCCAGGCGGATTCAAAGCCACCGTTAGTGAGAAGTACCACTGGTTTTGGAATTTAAGTGAAATAGTTTTTCAACTGGAGATAATCTTTGATTATTGACATAAATAGCAGTGAAGAGATCTCGGAAAGTTGGCCACTTTAGATAATCTACTTTAAAGATTTCTGTATCACAAGGTGGTGGGCTGCAACCTCTGGAATTTGAATTTGTGTGTAGAGAGACACTTCAGTTGAATTGATGAGCTTGGATTTGAATTGACTGAGCTTATCAGTGACAGTAATAAAAGCTGCCAACGCTTTGTTTTGGAGCAATGCAGTTTTTTGTGTTACAGATCTTGTATTTGGAGGATTATGAATGTTATGAATTTGTTGAGGCCTTTTTGGGATAAGTAGGCATATACACTCGTGTAGGCTCTTACACGAGCCATTTGGTTAAAAGTTTATTTTAAAAAAATAAATTTAAAAAATTTTTAGAGAGTATTCAATGTGCGGATATACCCCAAAATATAATTGAAAATATTGTAAAGGATATAACAAGTAGGATATAATCAAAAAATAAAAAAATAAATTTAAAAATTTTAGAGGGTATTCAAAGGTCGGATACACCCCATATCTAAGTAGAAATATTGTAACGGATATTACAAGTCGGATATACTTCAAAAATAAGTAGAAATATTTAAAGGGTATTGAATTCCCTTGATGCTGAGCACACTTCTAGCGCAGGTGCCGCTGAACTCGCAAAGCGGTACTGAACTATCGGAATGTATGTATTTAATAGAGTTTGCGGTACTTCGGTATGCGGTATTTAATAGCGAGTCTTTAACCTATGCAAAAGACCACGTGCATACATTCGTGTATGTACTTAGGTATATATAGTAGCATATGTACCATAGCGCACCACTTGTCCACACATACACACACACAAACACTCCCACATACATACATACACTTGACAATTGTACTTAGCATATAAGACAAACATTTATGTATTTCACCAGAAACCATCCGCCTGCTTAGACATAAACATTTGTATCGCCAATTCGGCGACAATTCCGCCTGTTTAGACATAAACATTTTATCCCCAAATTCGGCGACAATAACAAGTCAGCCTACTCCGATCATTTGTAAACATTCCCACGAAAGGGTCAGAACTGCTTACGCAGAGCAAATTCTCGGCTGATCCGTTCCCATGCGCAATCCACTCAAGAGAGCGCCTAATATCATGTAAACATAAAAAGTAGCCTTATGTACGCTCAATTCAGAAGTAAATAAGACTCAGCCAAAGGTTTGCTAAGCGTCCAGTTTGTAGCTTTAAGATAAGGAACGCATCGAATCTGTACAGAGGAATTTCTTACTTTTTGCCTTACGCGGCCTTAACTGGGATGAAAATTTGAGACTGCCTTCTTATAATAGTAGACTTCTTCTACTAAATCTGCCTTCTCTAACTAACCGCAGAACCATGCTAGGGGGTCGTATTTATTAACAACCTTATGCAAGGTGATTGATAGTGAGGCCCTGGTAAGCCAGCTACACTTCTCTGTTCCTTGCAGAAGTACTCGCTATTTCCTTTCACTAACACTTCCTTATTGTAGATCGAACTATGCACTGCATGATCCTTTCAGGGTATTATGTTCGGACTACAATAAGCTCCAACACGTCATAGCTAGCACTAACACTATCGCTGCTATGAAGTCCTTAATTCTATCCTATCTAGCACGTAATTAGTAATTAGTATTAATCTTCCTCGATATTCTATTCCTATTTGCATGCCGCGTTCTATCGCCTCTTCTTTTTTAGAATTTCTCCTCGCGTTTCTATTCGCGTTTCTATTCGCGTTTCTACCGCGTTTCCGTGTCGTCCGTTATGCGACGGTGCCTCTCGGTCGGTTAGGCGGGAGGTGGACTTCGTTTGGGTTCCGCGCGCAACAAGCATCGGCTTGGTGTCGTTGGACCACTTGTTAATACAGTCATTGTATTCAACGTCCAATAATATATAAAGATAGATTTAATTCAAACTCCATTAAGGAACGACGCGAATTGTCT
>JAECXB010000482.1:0-58097 GCA_018151435.1 Zaprionus africanus | reverse complement strand
TTAATCTACCTCGATATTCTTTTCTATGCCACGCCCTTTCTCGCCTCTGAAAATCAGTAAAAACTATTTAATATAGACAATACACACCCAATAACAAAATAACATATACATTGTCACGGATGTTTTCTGAAAATTTCATTTAAATCGGATTAAAAATAAGTGAGATAGGATCCGAATTAAACACAATTTGAACTTATACTAATGCGCATATTAAGACCTAATTTATGCATCATACCGAAGTTCGAATCGTGGGACACACACATTTTTCAAAACTTTTTATTTGCATAGAATGGTAACCGAATTAGCTCACAATGCAATTTTGCCGACCGATCAAGAAATGGGGCGGTGGCTTAGTGGTTAGAGTGGCGGACAGCGGTCCTGCGTGCGTGAGTTCGAATCCCATGCGCGGCCGGCTGGTGTTGCAACTTTTCATTTTAATTACTTCTTTTTGGTTATTTTTTTATTCTTATAAGCTTAAAGGAAAACTACAGTTGTTTAATTAAATATCAATAAAAATAGTTTTCAAAAATTAATTCTCATGTTTTTATGCAATATTTAGGACAATCAATAAGTTACGAATGTTAGAGCGGGACGCCGATACATGCATGTCTGCATTTGCACACACATAATTGCCGTATCCGGCGTACTTACGCAACTGTCAGATTTGTGCAACATTCGGCAAAGTTTATAAAAGTGTTCTACTTAATTAAATATGTTTCGTACCAAAAAATTTAAAAACTACTGTTATGTTGCTGTTTAAATTATTTAATAGAAAAGAAAGAAAAAGAAGAAAACTCGTCACACCGTGATCGCGGCAGGAATCGAGCCCGAGCACTGTCAACATCATTAGTCTTCGAATCCGGCACACACTCCACTAAGCTGCTATGCAACTTCACATCAATTTTTTGCCCTCTCGCTCTATCTAATGTTTATACTTCTTGTCTATTCGCTTTTGCATTGTTTATGTGTTCTTCTTGTTTTGTCTGTCAAATGAATTTGTGCGTGTCGTTCGAATTAAATAATAAGAATATAAAATTTATATTTTTAAATGATTAATAATAATTGAAACATACTAAAATGTTCGCTTGATTTTGTATACAGATCAGCAAGCTGTGACGTCATTGCAATGCTCATGTAGGAAAGAAATGGAAAGAGAATACGAGCGCGTAACTCCATTTGTTGTTCTTCTCTTCTTTTTTATGCACACGCATTTTTTGCATTCAAACGCACACACACACATACATACATTTGTGCTTGACAAATGAAATGATACACGCATATACACGAATTCATACACAGACGCATATAAAGGCTTACGTTACGATATTTCTATTAAGTAGAAGTATTGTACAATTATTGACTCTTAACGTTTCAAAAAGGTCGAAGAGTATCCCACTGTCGCGTGCCGCTCGACTGTTGCTCTTGTTGTTTCATAACTTCTGTGTTTCTTGTCCGATCGGATTGAAATTTTGAAGTTATGTTGGTATTATAATTAGCTAAGTATAGTCTCACTCAGAATGTTGTATCTTTTATATGTCGCTCGCAAATCTGCTAAAAAGGTGAAATTATTGATTTGCGTGGGCGGGGGGCGTGGCACCCAACATTTGAAATAAACTTCACTTGTCCCGGATCAACAGAAACCTTCATGCCAAATTTGGTGTCTCTAGCTCTTATAATAGCTGAGATCTGTGTGTTCATCTGGACATCCAGACATCCAGACATCCGGACAGACAGACAGACATGGCTTAATCGACTTGGCTAGTGATCCTGAGCTAGAATATATATACTTTGTGGGGTCTCCTACGCCTCCTTCTGCCTGTTACATACATTTGCACAAAGTTAGTATACCCTTTTTTAACCATTTTCAATGGTCGAAGGTTATAAAAATACCCAACTTCGAAAGAAAATTAAAATTTACAACCGACGCAAGCAACGTAGCATTTGGCGCTGTACTCTCTAAAGAGGGGCATCCTATAAGCTACATTAGAAGTACTCTAAACGAACACGAAATAAATTACAGGGCAATAGAAAAAGGGTTGCTAGCCATAGTTTAGGACGATATTTCGAAATAGGATCCGATCCAACCTTTGTGTTGGCAACAAACATTTTTGGGCGGAGCTACACAACACAGTGCCGAAGAAGACAGTAGTGATTTAATCGTATTTACGGGTACACTCATTTGTGCAACCGCCTTACTTTTGTAGTTTTTATTGTAATGAAAAGCAAGGATTTGAATTTATTAATTTTAATTTTGCCGCTGCACTTTTTACATGTTTTGTGAGAAGAGACTGTTATGCAAGTGATTTGATTTAGACTTAATAGCTACTAACATAAGACGCTTAGAACATAGATTTGGACAGCTGATTCTAATCGTATGGCAACCTTAAGCAATTGGATAAAGCAGTGATCTGCCGCCAACATAGGATTAACTTTCAATCGATTTGGCTTTCTTTGTTAATCCTGTGGCTGTGCGTATGACTGCTACTCTGACTGCGCCGTCGTCTCCAGCTATTGTGCTTTCAATTCGCCCGAGAGGCCACTTGAGCGGAGGCGCGCTTTCTTCCTTCAACAGCACGATGTCTCCAGGATGAATGTTTGTCTTGCGAGAGCTCCATTTCCTGCGCTCCTGTAGCTCAGAGAGGTACGAGATACACCATTTCTGCCAAAAAGTCTGCTGCATGTGGCAAACGAGCTGCCAACGCTGCCATGCTGAGGTATGTCACGTTTGGCTCGTCGAATTTCGCATTTGCTTTGCCCCAAAGAAAGTGACCCGGTGTGAGAATATCCAGGTCGTTTGGATTCTCTGAAATGGAACATAGAGGCCTTAAAAAATTTTAAGTCAAGCTTATTCAAAAAATATAAAAATAATAGCTCATCTTCCGCCTTTTCGCGCTACTTAAGCGCGCGGTCAGATTTTACTGTCTTGAACGCGAAATGTTATAAGAACTATTTAACTCGTTGTAAGGCTCAGTTTATTCAGAACCCCAAACAGTTTAATAGTTTTGTTAACACGAAGCGTAAGTCTACCGCATTTCCAACTAAATTTACGTTTGAAAATGCTAGCGCAGATACCGACCAAGCCATGGCCGATATGTTTGCAACGTTTTTTCAAACGACTTATTCTCCCTCTACACAGAACTCACTTTTATCCATACAACATTCCAAGTTCAAATGGTATCTTCTCTCTTTAGTAAAGCCAGTCTTCTCACCAGGCCCTGACGGTGTTCCTGATTGTATACTTCGATTCTGTGCTATGTCTCTAAGTAAGCCATTGCTCAAACTATTTTCGCTGACTTTAGAAACTTCAGTCTTTCCTTCCATTTGGAAGGAATCTTCCATTATTCCCTTGCTTAAAAGGGCAGCAAGTCTGATGCAAGCAATTATAGAGGTATCTCTAAATTGTCGGCTATACCCAAACTTTTCGAGAATGTTATAACTCCTCACTTGCAACATTTCTGTAGATCCGTTATCTCACTTTTTCAAGACGGATTTATTAAAGGTCGTTCTACTACACCAAACTTGCTTGAGCTGACATCCTTTGTGGTAAAAGGATTTCAGGAAAATCTTCAGACTGATGTTATTAACACTGATTTCAGTAAAGCTGTTGACTCAGTGAATCATTCCCTTTTGGCACATAAGCTTGACCTTCTAGGTTTTTCACCAAAACTACTTAGTTGGATTGTAAGCTATTTGGCTGACAGAACTCAAAGAGTCCTCTTTAAAACCACCCTTTCAAACCCAATTCATGCCACATCTGGTGTTCCTCAATGGAGTCATCTTGGTTCCCTTCTTTTTACGCTTTTCATCAATGACCTTCCCCTGGTCATACGTAACTCCCGTTCTCTTATGTGTGCGGATGATGTTAAGCTTTGCTACCAATTTAAAGACGACCACTGTCACTCAAACTTACAAACCGACCTAAATAGTTTCAATTCTTGGTGTTGTGCCAATTTTTTAAACCTGAACAGCTCTAAATGCAAGCTGATGACATTCTCTCGAGCCAGTCCAAAGTTTGCTTCTTATACTCTTTTTGGTTGTGGCTTGAAAAGAATCACCCTTGGTGATGATCTGGGGGTCCGTTTGCTCCGTATGACCGAAAACTAAATTTTTCAAGTCATATTACTAACATGGTCAATAACGCCATGGGTGTCCTAGGCTTTATCAAGAGATGGTCTAAGGAGTTCGACGATCCTTATATTACAAAGACCCTTTACGTTTCACTTGTTCGTCCTATTCTTGAATACGGTTCATGCGTATGGTGTCCCCAGTACACTTTTCATAAGGAACGCATCGAATCTGTACAGAGGAATTTCTTACTTTTTGCCTTACGCGGCCTTAACTGGGATGAAAATTTGAGACTGCCTTCTTATAATAGTAGACTTCTGCTACGTTTTAGAGCAGCGATGATAGAAGGTGTCCTCTGGTTCTACATGATCTCTAGATGAAATGCTTTTGTTGAGAAGCAAATGAATATGGCTTTGTAGCATTATGTGGCCGTACGATTTCTCCCTTCTGATTTTGCGAAGAAGGGCCCGCAAAGTTCTATTCTGGTTACATAAAACGTAGGGCTGGGTGTTACGCGAACCGCTGGTGGTGGGGCCATTACTTGCTGCAGTGTGTTAGGTCGAGCGCGAAAGCAAAGAATGCATTTGTTGACAATACTAGAGACAGCTTTGATTCCTACTATGACTCAGTAGCGTGGCCTTGCCAGTAGACATTGCGGACCAGCGTGAAGAAATTGAACGTGGTAATGCATGATGATTGACTCCGTCACAGGATGTGGTTTGGGCAATAAAATTGGATGCTTGGCCTCATACTCCAAGTATGAGTTCTGCAGCCTTCCTCCAACTCGCAGAAGTCCTGTTGAGTCCATGACTGGTTGCAAAGATTTCAGCAAACTTCTTCCAGGCAGCGATTTGCTGTGTCTGAGTGCTTTGTAGTCCTCGACGAATTGATTCTTCTGAATGCTTCGAATCATGAGATGAATACCTGATTTCATTTCCTGCAGTGTGATAGAGCCCTTTTGCTTTGGAGAGTCCCTTGTCACGAATCGATGTACATACGCAAATATTCGCTGCAACTTTGCAAAAGAGTTGTGAAACTTGCACTCAGTTGCGATGTCTTTGTGTGACGTAGGAACGAGGACTCTGCTTCGTCGCTCTGGAAGTTCCACTGATGGGACTACCGCTTTCGGCCATTTTGACATGGGAAGGCGCAAAAAGGATGGTCAGTAATGCCATAGTTGCGAGTTGATTAGTTCAAGTGGTGTGCATCCTCGCGATAGGATATCAGCTGGATTCAGTTGTGAACTGACATGATGCCATGTCATGCCCCTCGTAAGGTCCTGGATTTGCTTTACCCGATTTGCCACAAACACATTGTAGTTGGAAAGATATGAGTTCCGATAGGATTAGTGTAGAAGAGAGTTCAAGTTTAGGAATTGTTAATGTTTTTAAAGGAGCTACTCTCGACTTTGAGCACAGCAAATGCGTTGTGCACTCTCCATCGACTTCAGATCTAACGTAGATACATGCTCCATATGCTGAGATACTGGCATCGCAGAAACCGTGGATTTCATATTTTCCTGCAGGTGCCATAACGAAACGTGAAATTTTGAGGCTGCGAACAAAGGATAACTGCGATGTTATTTCCGTCCATGCTGAATGAAGATGCTGCGGAAAGCTCTCATCCCAATCCATGTTTTCCTTCCAGAGTGCTTGCATTGTAAGATAGCGTCTCGGGCTGAGGTAAGTTCAGTCGCGCCAGGAAAATTTGTAAATTTGCTGAGACCCGAGAGGAAGAACCGAGAGTGGCCTCCAGAGGTGGGGGTCACCTTTTTAGCGAACGGAGAAATTTTTCTCAGACGGCGCGGCCGCCTTGATACCCTACTGATCAGGGTGTGAGTGTGGTGCCAGCGATAGCGTGCAAAGGCTATGGACGCGCGACTAGTGACCACCTCCTCTTCTCGATTGATCCCGGCGCCAGGTACTGACCAACGGCTACCGAGATCACCGACTTGCGGCTGTTCCAGAGACTCCACTGTATGCGCTGGGTATTGACCTTCTGGCGCACCAGCGGAAATCCGGAACAGTTGGGCCACGCGGTCTTGCGTTCTGCCTTCACACGCGATCACTCACACACACACACTCACACGCCCCTTCTCGGCAGTCGCACCCATCGGTGTGCACTGCTTGCTCCAATTCAAGACATTCTTTTAGCTCATTTTTATACCCTTCGACCATCGAAA
The DNA here is from genome assembly GCA_018151435.1 of Zaprionus africanus. Classification (NCBI taxonomy): domain Eukaryota; kingdom Metazoa; phylum Arthropoda; class Insecta; order Diptera; family Drosophilidae; genus Zaprionus; species Zaprionus africanus. Next base: position 51,850 of record JAECXB010000482.1, on the reverse strand, counting down.
ATGGTCAAAAAAGGGTATACTAACTTTGTGCAGATGTATGTAACAAGCAGAAGGAGGCTTGGGAGACCCCACAAAGTATATATATTCTTGCTCAGAATCACTAGCCAAGTCGATTAAGCCATGTCTGTCTGGATGTCTGGATGTCTGGATGTCTGTATGTCCAGATGAACACACAGATCTCAGCTATTATAAAAGCTAGAGACACCAAACTTGGCATGGAGGTTTCTGTTGATCCGGGACAGGTGAAGTTTATTTCAAATGTTGGGTGCCACGCCCCCCGCCCACGCAAATCAATAATTTCATCTTTTAAGCTGGTTTGCGAGCGACATATAAAAGATACAACACTCTGAGTAAGACCATACTTAGCTAATTATAATACCAACATAACGTCAAATTTCCAATCCGATCAGACAACAAACACAGAAGTTATTAAACAAAAACCTTGTTCGCTTTGATTTTGTATACAGACCAGCAAGCTGTGACTTCATTGCAATGCTTATGTGGGAAAGAAAAGGAAAGAGAATGCGAGCGCGTAGCGCCATCTGTTGTTTATCTTCTTTTCTATGCACACGCCTTTTTTGCATTCAAACGCACACACACACACTACATACATTTGTGCTTGACCAATGCAATGATACACGCATATACACGTATTCATACACAGACGCATATACAAGTAAAGGCTTACGTTACGATATTTATATTAAGTAGAAGTATTGTACAATTATTGACTCTTTACGTTTCAAAAAGGTCGAAGGGTATCCCACTGTCGCGTGCCGCTCGACTGTTGCTTTTCTTACTATTTACTTTTATTTTTATTATTTTCACTACTTTGCCCTACCTAATCACCGTGCAACTGTTTCCCTAATTTCAAAGGCTCACGTTTCCCTGACTTATACCACGGTGTGGTTCGCTCACCTCAGTTGGTATCCTGGCACTCGCTGTCGCACTTCCTTTGCACTTGCCTTGTCGCGGGACACTTACAAATTAATTGGCGCCCATGAGCCAAAACTCTGCGCAGCCTCCAGAGCCGGCGATAGATTGGGCAGCGCAGTCGCCGAGCTTGAGCCTCGTGGCCCCCGCTCTCCTCTCTGTTACCTACGAGCTTTCAGCTCGGCTCGGGCTCTGCTGCGGCTGCCGGTGTGCGTCGGCGCTCTTGCTGCTGATGTGCGTCTGCGCGCTTGCTGCTGATGTGCGTCTGCGCGCTTGCTGCTGACGTTCGGTTGCTCTCTTGCTGTCGGCACTCTTGCTGTTGGCGTTCTGCTGTTCACTGAACTAAGACTGGCCCGACTAGCACATACCCTTTGCTGGTCACTTTTAAATAACGAACTAGCAAAAATTGACTTGTGAGGCTCAAAATTTGAGTCCTCATAGCATGAACACTTTCATCCTTGTAATGATAGGCGAGATGAGTCCAAGTGGGTCGTAGAATTTTCCTGGAGTCGATAATACGCTGCGCTTTGTAGTGGGTTCGTTAGAGATAATGTCGGTGAAGTTGAAAAGCAGAAAGTCAGATGTGGGGTCCCAGGCTAAGCCGAGCGCTTTGGCAATACTTGTGCCGTCGTGAAACTGCATAAATTTTTTGGCAATCAGTTTCAGCTTCACCTTCAAGAGCGGCAGGCTCATTTGAGCACCACTTGCTTGACATGCTGTCGCATTTCCTTCGCTTCCTTAATGGAGTCACCACTTGAGATCAAGTCGTCCACGTTGTAACGGTTGGCAATTGGTTGCCATTCCCTATAGGCTGTTGGAATTCATGGACTTGACCGCACGTTTCAATTTTCGGCTCCTACTCGTTGGCTAAGGGGTGGTGATCCTTAAAATGGCCAAGTCCAAGGCCTACAATATAATTTAAATAATAATACGTGCTGACGATGACGATCTAAGACGTCGGAGAGATATATGTGCAACCCTTCACTTGGTATAGATTATATTGGCCAACTGGAGTATAAGGTTGGCACACAGATGTTACGTGGCCAGTTTAGCCCGCCCTGCCTTTGGTCGCCCCAGTCCTATGGGTGCATCTTGGATGGCGACCCCTTACAGAGATCACATTAGTTCGGGTTCAATCATTATAATTAATTTATTCCTAACATTTAAACAAATTTAAAATTAAAACCTGACATGACACTCAAATATTAAACGCAATTTTATAAATAAATAATTTAAAAATAAAGTCTAGCAATTAACAATTAAATAAAAATATAAAAAAACCAGTCGAACGCTACAGTCAGGTGCTGACTGTAGGAGGCCATGGATTATTATTCCGTTATTTATAATGAAAATTCTCCTTTATTTGTGCAAATTTAAAAATATATATTTTATATATAATTCATTTGACAGACAAAAGAACGACACATAAACAATGCAAAAGCGAATAGACAAGAAGTATAAGCATTAGATAGAGCGAGAGGGCAATAAATTGATGTGAAGTTGTATAGTAGCTTAGTGGAGTGTGTCCCGTGTCTGAAGACCAATGATGTTGACATTGACAGTGCTCGGGTTCGATTCCTGCCGCGATCAATGTGTGACGTGTTTTCCTTTTTTATTTCTTTTCTATTAAATAATTAAAACAGCAACATAACAATAGTTTTTAAATTTTTTGGTACGCAACATATTTAATTAAGTAGAAAACTTTTATAAACTTTGCCGAATGTTGCACAAATCTGACAATTGCGTACTTACGCCGAATACGGCAATTGATGTGTGTTAGAGCGGGACGCCGAAACATAAATGTGCAAATGCAGGCATGCAAGTATCGGCGTCCTGCTCTAACATTCGTAACTTATTGATTGTCTTCAATATTACAAAAAATAACATGAGATTTAATTTTTGAAAATTATTTTTATTGATATTTAATTAAATAACTGTAGTTTTCCTTTAAGCTTATAAGAATAAAATAATATCAAAAAAAAGTAATTAAAATAAAAGTTGCACCAGCCGGCCGCGCATGGGAATCGAACTCACGCACGCAGGACCGTTGTCCGCCACTCTAACCACTAAGCCACCGCCTCATGTTTTATCGGTCGGCAAAGTTGCATTCTTAGCTAATTCTGTTACCATTCTATGCAAATAAAAAGTTTTGTAAAATGGTGTGTCCGACGATTCGAACTTCAGTATGATGCGTAAATTAGACCTTAATATGCGCATAAGTATACGTTCAAATTGAGTTAAATTCGGATCATATCTCACTTATTTTTAGTCCGATTTAAATAAAATTTTCAGAAAACACCCGTGGCAAGGTATTTTTCATGTAAGATGCACAACTTTGGTTGTTGGGTGTATATTGTGTATACTAAATGGTTATTACTGATTTACAGAGGCGGGAAGGGGCGTGGCCAAATTTCAAAAAAACTTTGAGACACTGCAACATACACGGATGTTGTCACAAAATTTGAAGACTCTAGCTCTTATAGTTTCTGAGATCCAGGTGTTCATACAGACGGACAGACGGACAGACAGACAGACGGACAGACGGACAGACAGACATGGCTCAATCGACTCGGCTGTTGATACTGATTCAGAATATATATAGTTTATGGGGTCGGAGATGCCTCCTTCTGCCTGTTACGCACATTTGCGTTCCGACAAACACAGTAGTCCATGAATTTTTTTAAAATCCATGGCCTAAAAATTTGAAGTTTAACGCTGCCAATAATACAAATAAAATTTTCCTAAAATAACTTTGTTTATGTTTATCTTGTTTTGATTGTCACTCAATTTCCTATTCGGTCTACGGACTAAAACAGCTGAGGGTCAAAAATGTGACATGGGCACACTTATAGGTTTCACTCAAATTGACTGAATGGAGATTGTGATGAACGGGCAACAATAGTAAAAAAAAAAAAAAAAAAACTTAAACTCGAAACTTATAAATAAACTTAAAAATTAAATGGGAAAAAAAAAATTTAAAACTATCTTATATTCTATCCCGCGATGAGGAGCAGCAGCTATCTGTAAGATACAAAAATTAATCAAGGGCAACTACGTAAGAGCAAACTTACAGGTTAAGGCTGCCCACTTGAGCGAAGGGTGCACAGAGTTGCAGTGGCCCGAGAGGGACAGCAATAGGAGGTCGAAGAAGGGGGCAAAGGAAATAAAAAGTAGATGGCGACCCAAGATTTTGCTGGGTCACCTTTCTTTTCCAAGCCAACTTTTCCCAGAGGTAGACGTGTCCGCTGCAAGAATCAGAATTGAAAAAAAGATTTTTGTCAGAACATACCCAGTGAGTATAAGACTTTAGAACCATTCTCACCTGGGTTACTAATTCCTTGGTCGGTCAGGAATTGGGAAAAAACAAACAAATCCTCGACCTGTTTATTAATACAGCAAGCAGCAACCACGGGGCAGCAAGGGCCAGTGCGCCCAGCGAAATTCGCACTCACCTGCAGCAGTCCACTGTCACCTGCAAGGAGAAAAACAAAAAAACCCAACAAATTAAAATAATTTAATAAACAGTGCAAGTGTAACACCCAATAACACACACATACATATATACAGAGGCAGAAATTTTGTTTGGTGCAAACATTGGAGCATTAGGAAACGTGACACCAGTGCAGTGCATCAAGGAGAACCAGTTTGGGGAGTCCTCTGGGACCAGCATTTATCAACGCTGCTACCAAACTCCCCGAAAACGCACAATTAATAAATATTCAATGTCACTGGTGGCACCAAGATAAGCTTGCAGGAGGAGTACAAATTTGTAGAAGTGCGAAGACAGCACTGTTCTGCAAATAAATTTATGCACGTACTAAAACCTCACAGTAGCAGCGCGGCTGATTTGGCGGCGAAAACATTTAGTTTAAATAAATTCACACAAAAAGAAAATCATTCTAACTCATGTACATTCATACATATGCGCAAGTTTTTTTTTTTGTAGAGCGTTTCATCATCAATAGGAAAACTTACAATTCCCAGGGAAAAACAGAAAGAACAAAAACCAAAAAAAAAATTTCTTCATATATATAATCGCAAAATTGGTGCAACTGTATATGTATGTGAAATCAATTGAAAAAGTGTGTATAATAATAACAACAAAATCAAAACAACACTAAAACCAACGCATCCATTGGGCCCAAAGGAGGATTGGGGTAAGTGACACCTTTTATTATCGTTATATTGTTTTCATAGACATTGTTTGTTGCACCAACGATAAAAGCCCATTGGCTTACATATATAAAAACAAAAACACTGAACACCCAAAACAAAACCAAAACTTGCTGTAGCGCACTCCGAATTGTGATCGCGATTGTCTTAGCACGTTAATAACTTGCCTTGGTATTATCGATCCAGTATATTACACTTAAAACACTTAAAAGAGGAAAAAAAAAAAACGCGTCCCGGCAAAAATAAAAATAAAACCGACGCCACCGAAAAATTGTAAAAACATAACCAATAGCTCGATATCGATAGTTCCAATAAGCAAACAAGTGGAACAGGGAATGAAACACGAAAGTGTGTGTTTCGACTAGAGTGTTAGAGTTAGATCAAATGCAGAAAGTAATTCGATAGACAGCCAATAAGGAAAACAAAAAGAAACATTACATCTAAGGAAATAAATAAAATTTTATAGTTAAAGCCAAAATCTGTAAACAAATTATCTATCTCGCATAAAACAAAATAAAACCATGAATTTAATTTAGTATATATAGTTATAAAGATTTTATTTAGATTTAGAGAAACCAAAAAAAAAAAAAAAATGAAAACAACCAAAAAGGGATTAAAAATAAATGCGCATTTTTAGACAGGTTTTTGTAGCATATGTATGAATATTGCTTATTGGAAAACTATGTTTTTTTATTATCATTTAAGAAATTTTTGAAATATTAAAATGAAATTAAATATGGAATACTAAAACAATTCTTATAATGATTTCAGAAGGTTGATGAAAGGGTAATGTTAGGTTAGGGAGTTCTTAAATCAATTGCAAAAAGGACTCATAGGTAGGGTGGGTAAAGACGCGGGACCTACAACAACACCAGTAGTGTCCCGTAGAAGAGTAGTGTTGCTTTCCTTTCTTTCTCCTCTCGTACGTTCTATAACTCTTCTTTCTTTTTTTCTACCTTTCGTTTGAAATCTATCTTTTACAACAACGAAAATAGTGGCAAGGATTCTTGTTTGTGTGTCCGGCCTCGAAATCTCTCTAGAAAGTTCTCCAAACGAACCCCCCCACAGGCTGTTTTTGCTAGCAATAGAATCCAAGGGGAGGGCTGACTAGAGAAAAAGGAAATACAACGTGTAGAGAGGGTGGGACATAACAAATTGGCGCCCAACGTGGGGCAAAAGAAGCATAAAAACGCATGATGCGGTAAAAAGTGTCAAAAATCAAAAGTAATAAAAGAATTGCGTAGAAGCTACTGAAAGCCTCGAAAATAGAAAAATAAAGTAATCCTGCTATATGCTGCTGGGGAAAAACAAAGGGTCAAGGAATTGCGGATATTGCTGTTTGGAGGATTCTAATCAGCAACCAAAGGATTTGATCCGGAGTTGACCCTACATGTGCAAGCAGAAGCCACATTTTCATCTTGTGCAAAAACCAACAGTACATAAGGGAAATTGTTACAGAGGATCTGTAGCAACCGATATGTAAGATTGAGGACAACAATCAAGGCACAAGTAGGAAAACAAAATAAAAAAATAAGGATACCAACAAAATAAAAGAGCGAGTATTAATCCGTTGGAAATCGAATTTAGGCAAGTCCTAAATATCGACCACTGAACTTAATACTTGGCAGGAATAGAAAGTATCTAATTCATCAAGTTTAAAGAAAAGCGGCGTTTATTATCCTCGAGTATAGGAGCGACTTTAGACTTGACCATTCTTCTGTCTCTATCTTCTTCTCTCTTTTTAAATTTCTACAACACTTTCTCAACTACGGGGTACAGCGAACAACCTCCGTTACCCTAGATTCAACCGGAAGAAATCAATTTAATGAAAAATAAATTTGGAAAAAAAAAAACAATTAAAATACCAATCAAATAAGTCTAAAAACTAATTTAACAAAACAGAATCAAAATGCCAACAATACGTAGCACAGAGAACTTGGCCGCTGAAAATGCAAACAGTCAAGAAATAAAATGTGAAATCTGCTTAGATCCCTTATGGATATCCGATTCAGCAGAGCGAGTTTTAGTTACCCCATGTCAGCACAGCTTCCATGAAGGTTGCATTTCTGACTGGGTAAGACAGTTTCAAGTATGCCAAATGTGCCAGAAAACGCTGCAACTGAAGGATTTAAAAGTACTGCCTAGGTCAGATCTATCACCTACAATAGAAAATAATTTGGGGCTAGCGCCATCTACTTCGGCTGCTGCGAGGCAGCAACAAGTTGCGTTAGAGGTCCAAAACACGGGAGCTGTGCCCAAAACTCATCCTCACAACACGAGGCATAAAAAAATCTCTCAAGCGGAAGAACCAGTAGAGGATAATCAGCCAGTGAGAAATGCTAAGGGCCTAGGAAGACCAAAACGGGGCGCAGCAAATTCGGAAGGTAGGCAAACACGGCGTGGGGGAAGCGCAAATGGCAGAGCTAATCGAGAGTCTTCATTAAACATCGATTATGAGCGAATAGGGGTGCAATTGGAGAGCATTGTGGCCAGACAATTAGCCAACCTAAGTTTCAGGCAGGTTTCGCCCGAAGTGACCCAACAAAACATTACACTTAATGAGCTGAGCCAGCATTCTAGTAGCTCTCGGTACAACAATACCATAAACCCAGAGAAGATTACACAGCTTATCCATAGCTGGAATCTTAAATTCGATGGGTCGGCAAAAGGTGTAACGGTCGAAGAATTCCTATACCGAGTAGCCACTTTAACGAAAGACTGTCTAAACAATGACATCGATTCAGTCTGCAAGAATCTACACATTCTACTAGTAGGCAAGGCTAGAGAATGGTATTGGAGGTATAGGAAAGAAAATCCTCAGATAATTTGGAACGAGTTTGGAGCAGCGTTAAAAGAACAGTATACCGACTATAGAAACGACACCGACATATTAGAGGAAATTAGAGCACGCAAACAAAAACAGGGGGAGACATTTGAGGTGTTTTATGATGAAGTCATGCTCTTGGCTTCTCGCATGTCCACATCTATTGCGGAGCAGCAGCTTATTGAGATGCTGACTCGCAATCTACTGCCAGAAATTCGTCATGAATTGCTTTATGTGCATATTCGTTCGATTGCACATTTGCGCAAGCTAGTACAAATGCGCGAGAATTTACTCGGCGAAGTTGCGACTCGGCGGTTCCCAAAGCCAGCACCTAATCCTGGTTTTAACAGAAGAAATGTGGCGGCTTTGGAAACTGACCATGTTATCGAAGACGCGGATCCCAATGTCGGCGATATCGACGCAATTCAAGCACCGATAAGAGTTTATCGATGCTGGAATTGTGACGGTGAGGGCCATGGATGGGATATGTGCATGGAGGATAGGAAAGTTTTTTGCTACGGCTGCGGAGCAAAGAACATGTACAAACCACAATGCCCCAACTGCTTAGAGAAGAGAGCGGAAAAAGCCAAGGGACCCTTCGTGAGTCAGACACGAACGGCCCCGAAGCGCCATTAAAAAAAAAACTACCAGATTTACCGGCTAGCTCAGCAATTCTGACACGAGCGATGCCCTTAACGGCCATGTCGACACAGAAATGTGTCCAAAATAAAATAGACGAGACAAAAATCCTGCACACACAACCTTATGAAGCAAGGCTCGCAAATTATAATAACGTTCGAGCGAGAATATTCGGAACTACTACTGTAAATAAGCCCAAGCGATCTACACAGCGTTTGAGAGCATTTTGGAAAGCTGTGCGATTAACAAAAAAATTATTAGTGTCCTCTATAATAAATAAAGAAAGCGATGGGCGTTTTTACGCGAAAGTTTCCTTTTAGGAGTCACAGAAGAAGGTCTTTTGGACACGGGGGCTAATGTTAGTTGCGTGGGTTCGACTCTGGCGCAAAACGATTGGACAAAACTACCAGAATTCAAAAAAATCAACTCCAGAGTAAAAACTGCAGACGGCAAATCACATGAAGTGACAGGTTTTCTATCAGCTTTAGTAATCTACAAGGGCAAAGAGACACTTTTAAAACTCTTTGTAATCCCGTCATTAGAGAAAAACCTAATTCTAGGCATAGATTTCTGGAAAGCATTCAATTTGGCCCCAGGGTTGATTTCCTCTTTAGAGTGTGAAGACTCGAAACTAGAAGAAAAAGAAACAAATGCATACCCATTAGATTCTCGGCAAAAGCAACAACTAGAAGCAGTAAAATCATTATTTCCATCATTTGCGACTCAGGGACTAGGGAAAACATCACTCATAGAACATAAAATAGAAGTTGGAGACGCAACTCCAATAAAACAAAGATTCTATCCAGTATCTCCGGCTGTTGAGAAGCTGATGTTTGAAGAAATAGATAGAATGATCGAGTTAGGAGTCATCGAAAAATCTAATAGTGCATGGAGCTCACCAATGCGACTAGTAGTGAAGCCAGGGAAAGTAAGACTATGTCTGGATGCTCGTAAGGTGAACGATTGCACCAAAAAGGATGCATATCCCTTACCGAGCATCGAAGGCATATTTGCACGATTACCTCAAGCCAATCTGATCAGTAAAATTGATCTCAAGGATGCGTATTGGCAAGTGCCATTATCGGACGCATCTCGGCCAATAACCGCATTCACAGTACCCGGAAGGCCATTATACCAATTTCGGGTAATGCCTTTCGGGCTGTGCAACGCTCCGCAAACCATGAGCCGACTTATGGATGAAGTTATTCCTCCAGATCTAAAATATTGCTGCTTTGGATATTTAGACGATCTCTGCGTCGTATCCGCAGACTTTGATTCTCACCTGATAGTGCTGCTACGACTAGCGGAACAATTTCGCAAAGCTAACTTAACGCTGAATATCGAAAAGAGCAATTTCTGTGTGACAGAAGTAAAATATTTAGGATTTATCATAGGAAAAGGAGGCATCTCAACAGACCCAGGAAAAATCGAATCGATTGTTAATTGGCCTGCGCCAAAATCTATCAAACAAGTTAGAGGCTTTTTGGGTTTAGCAGGGTGGTATAGGCGATTTATCGCAAATTTTTCCGAGTTAACCACTCCGATTACCGACCTACTATCAGGCAAGAAAAAATTTATCTGGACCGAAGGAGCACAAAATGCGTTTGACCAGCTCAAAGCAGCTCTTACTTCGGCTCCAGTCTTGCAAAATCCCGATTTTAATCGAAAATTTTACCTACATTGCGATGCAAGCGATTATGGAGTAGGCGCGGTGCTGGTGCAACTTAATGATGCCCAAGAAGAGCGACCAGTTGCCTACATGTCCAAAAAACTAAATTCGGCACAAAGGAATTACAGTGTAACGGAAAGAGAGTGTTTGGCAGTCATTTTGGGCATTGAGCGCTTCAGATGCTACCTAGAATTGCAAGAATTCGAAGTAGTGACTGACCACTCCAGTTTATCTTGGCTTATGCGACAAGCTAATTTAAAAGGGCGTCTAGCTAGATGGGCCATGAACCTACAGGGGCACAAATTTACAATAAGCCACAGAAAAGGCAAAGAGCATGTTGTGCCAGATGCGTTGTCACGCATGTATAGCGAAGAATTGGCAGCGATTGAATATTATGGGCCAGAAGTAGATTTAGAATCCCCAAGTTTTGAGGAGGAAGCATATAAGGCGTTAAAAGCAAAGGTAATGGAGGATCCAGAAGCATACCCAGATCTAAATATTATAGGCAAACACCTATATATCCGAACTGAGCATGCCAACGGAAACAATAAAACTGGTTGGAAACTCTGGATCCCCCAGAGTTTAACTAATTCTGTAATACAGCGAGCACATGACACAGTTATATGCGCTCATGGCGGCACAGGCAAAACGCTAGAGCTAATTCGGCGATGCTACTATTGGCCAGGGATGGTGGTCCAAGTAAGGGAGTATGTGCGGCTATGCGAGGTATGCAAAAGCACTAAAGCTCCGAATACTACGCTAAAACCTCCAATGGGGCAACAAGCTGAGTCTTCTCGACCTTTTCAGAGGCTTTACATTGATTTATTAGGACCCTATCCGAGGAGCAAACAGGGACATATCGGACTATTGATAGTTCTTGACCATTTTTCCAAATTTCATTGGCTGTGGCCACTTAGAAAATTTACCGCCAAGGCCATAATGGAGTTCTTGCAGAACCACATATTTTTCTCCTATGGAGTGCCTGAGGTTATCATTAGCGATAATGGGTCACAGTTTAAAGCTCAGGACTTTAATGCATTCCTGACAGAGTTTGGTGTGAAACACCAATATACGGCCGTGTATTCGCCACAATCAAATGCCTCAGAAAGAGTCAACAGATCTATCATAGCGGCAATAAGGGCATATTTAGAAAAAGATCACAATGCATGGGATGAGCACATACCAGCCATCAGCTGTTCTTTAAGAAATAGCGTGCATCAAAGCATACAATGTGCACCTTATCAAGCGTTGTACGGATTCAATATGGTTACACATGGATCGCAGTATAAGTTATTGAAAAATTTAGGGCTGCTTGACGAAAATGTAGCAGACTTGCGTAGGGAGGACCAACTGCAGTTGCTGCGGAAGCAGCTAAAAGCAAATGTGAAAATTGCATATGAGCAGCAAGCAGGAAGATACAATTTGAGGACTAAGGAGGTTAATTTTAAAGTAGGGCAGGAAGTGTTCCGAAGGAACTTCACCCAAAGCTCCTTTGAAAAGGGGGTGAATGCCAAACTAGCACCTATGTTCTTAAAATCAAGAGTCCGAGAAAAGCAAGGAAATTCATACTACATCCTAGAGGACCTACAGGGAAAATTAGTGGGAACCTATCATGCTAAGGACATACGGCCATAACGAAAAGAAAAAAAAAACTACACACTTCTGTTTAGTTCCCTACGGATGCCTACTAACTAAACAGTGGTTGTGATGAACGGGCAACAATAGTAAAAAAAAAAAAAAAAACTTAAACTCGAAACTTATAAATAAACTTAAAAATTAAATGGGAAAAAAAAATTTAAAACTATCTTATATTCTATCCCGCGATGAGGAGCAGCAGCTATCTGTAAGATACAAAAATTAATCAAGGGCAACTACGTAAGAGCAAACTTACAGGTTAAGGCTGCCCACTTGAGCGAAGGGTGCACAGAGTTGCAGTGGCCAGAGAGGGACAGCAATAGGAGGTCGAAGAAGGGGGCAAAGGAAATAGAAAGTAGATGGCGACCCAAGATTTTGCTGGGTCACCTTTCTTTTCCAAGCCAACTTTTCCCAGAGGTAGATGTGTCCGCTGCAAGAATCAGAATTGAAAAAAAGATTTTTGTCAGAACATACCCAGTGAGTATAAGACTTTAGAACCATTCTCACCTGGGTTACTAATTCCTTGGTCGGTCAGGAATTGGAAAAAAACAAACAAATCCTCGACCTGTTTATTAATACAGCAAGCAGCAACCACGGGGCAGCAAGGGCCAGTGCGCCCAGCGAAATTCGCACTCACCTGCAGCAGTACACTGTCACCTGCAAGGAGAAAAACAAAAAAACCCAACAAATTAAAATAATTTAATAAACAGTGCAAGTGTAACACCCAATAACACACACATACATATATACAGAGGCAGAAATTTTGTTTGGTGCAAACATTGGAGCATTAGGAAACGTGACACCAGTGCAGTGCATCAAAGAGAACCAGTTTGGGGAGTCCTCTGGGACCAGCATTTATCAACGCTGCTACCAAACTCCCCGAAAACGCACAATTAATAAATATTCAATGTCACTGGTGGCACCAAGATAAGCTTGCAGGAGGAGTACAAATTTGTAGAAGTGCGAAGACAGCACTGTTCTGCAAATAAATTTATGCACGTACTAAAACCTCACAGTAGCAGCGCGGCTGATTTGGCGGCGAAAACATTTAGTTTAAATAAATTCACACAAAAAGAAAATCATTCTAACTCATGTACATTCATACATATGCGCAAGTTTTTTTTGTAGAGCGTTTCACCATCAATAGGAAAACTTATAATTCCCAGGGAAAATTAGAAAATTTAGCAATCAACAGGTCACAATTTTTACATAAACAGAAAGAACAAAAACCAAAAAAAAAAAAATTTCTTCATATATATAATCGCAAAATTGGTGCAACTGTATATGTATGTGAAATCAATTGAAAAAGTGTGTATAATAATAACAACAAAATCAAAACAACACTAAAACCAACGCATCCATTGGGCCCAAAGGAGGATTGGGGTAAGTGACACCTTTTATTATCGTTATATTGTTTTCATAGACATTGTTTGTTGCACCAACGATAAAAGCCCATTGGCTTACATATATATACACACATATGAAATCACAAAAACAAAAACACTGAACACCCAAAACAAAACCAAAACTTGCTGTAGCGCACTCCGAATTGTGATCGCGATTGTCTTAGCACGTTAATAACTTGCCTTGGTATTAGCGATCCAGTATATTGCACTTAAAACACTTAAAAGAGGAAAAAAAAAACGCGTCCCGGCAAAAATAAAAATAAAACCGACGCCACCGAAAAATTGTAAAAACATAACCAATAGCTCGATATCGATAGTTCCAATAAGCAAACAAGTGGAACAGGGAATGAAACACGAAAGTGTGTGTTTCCACTAGAGTGTTAGAGTTAGATCAAATGCAGAAAGTAATTCGATAGACAGCCAATAAGGAAAACAAAAAGAAACATTACATCTAAGGAAATAAATAAAATTTTATAGTTAAAGCCAAAATCTGTAAACAAATTATCTATCTCGCATAAAACAAAATAAAACCATGAATATAATTTAGTATATATAGTTATAAAGATTTTATTTAGATTTAGAGAAACCAAAAAAAAAAAAAAAATGAAAACAACAAAAAGGGATTAAAAATAAATGCGCATTTTTTAGACAGGTTTTTGTAGCATATGTATGGATATTGCTTATTGGAAAACTATGTTTTTTATTATCATTTAAGAAATTTTTGAAATATTAAAATGAAATTAAATATGGAATACTAAAACAATTCTTATAATGATTTCTGAAGGTTGATGAAAGGGTAATGTAAGGTTAGGGAGTTCTTAAATCAATTGCAAAAAGGACTCATAGGTAGGGTGGGTAAAGACGCGGGACCTACAACAACACCAGTAGTGTCCCAGAAGTGCGCCCCGTAGAAGAGTAGTGTTGCTTTCCTTCTTTCTCCTCTCGTACGTTCTATAACTCTTCTTTCTTTTTTTCTACCTTTCGTTTGAAATCTATCTTTTACAACAACGAAAATAGTGGCAAGGATTCTTGTTTGTGTGTCCGGCCTCGAAATCTCTCTAGAAAGTTCTCCAAACGAACCCCCCCACAGGCTGTTTTTGCTAGCAATAGAATCCAAGGGGAGGGCTGACTAGAGAAAAAGGAAATACAACGTGTAGAGAGGGTGGGACATAACAAGATAGAGAGAATTGCAATTGAGTGATTCTGTGTCGCGTAAAACTATAGTGCGGGTGATCGCAATGGATTTTTTTATTTAAATTTTGCTCGGGTGTGACAAATAAAAAAAGGTAAGTAATCGATTTATTGGTGGCGGAGCATAGTGTAATTATGTGGATAGATCAAAGTTATTTTTTTTCTGTTTTGTGATTGTGATTTGGTTACAAAAAAAATTACATGCATATACAAACATATGTTGGCCATACAAGTGTTTTATGGTGTTGTTTACTCACTTTAAATTTTTCCACATAACCACATAACAGAGCAAATATAAATTTGAGGGACAATTAATAGCGAATAAATTTTTTTTTTAAGAAATTATTTAAACAGTGCCAAAAATACGAAAAATTTTAACTAAATTATATACGGGTTTTTTTCTTTTGTTAAAAAAATGGAAAAAAAATAATTTACAAAAATGTTGATATGCAGTGCCGTTTGCGTAAATTGTTATTAAATTTCGCAAAAAAATGTTTCTCCCTTTTGCTCGATTTTCTAATCGGACATGTTGGCCGCAGTGATTTTGGCGGGAGTTAATGTGCACTAGTTAAAATTTTTCTTTGTTGGTGCTGGTAGTTAAAAATGTGTCGTGATATTTGTCGTGATGGCTGCTGGGAGCAGGGGTGACGATGCCAAATTTCCTGCTGCCAAAATAATGCACGCAGTTGCGGCCAATAGACACCTTTCGACCAGATGCAGTATAATCGCCTGCCCTTTGTCTCCTGGCAGTCCAAGTGGCGTGACCCTTGGACTCCTAGGTCCAGTTCTGCAACCATGATTTTATCAGAATTTTAATATCTCAAATTTGTTCTTTTATTTCAGATCTTATCCGGAGGACTCACCAGCAATGGATACAGGTAAGTATTTAATTTTGGTGTTTTTTTTCTGTCTTTGAAATCACTAGAACTGGACACTAAAGTTTTTTTTCTACTTCCAGATTTACTGGCACTCACAATGGCTGGCTCGGAACGAATGACTTGAAAGAATGCCAGAGTACCGCTAGGAACCCCGCTACCTATGACCTGCCATTTTAACCTCGCTCTCTTCGTGCCTCAAGATCTTTGGCAACATTTCGGATAAGTAGACATACAGACTTTAATCATAGATGGCGCTTTATTAATATTTTCTTTTTTCGTTACAGTTTGAACTGGACGTTACAACGTAGAAATCTTTTCGGACGATCCTTGCAGCAAGGGGAAATGACGGATCCTCAACGTAGGTCAGCTGATGCATCGCGCGAATTGCGAGAAATGCTGCAGGCTTTGTTCCGTACGTAACTGTATTCAGGGTGTATACGTTTATTGGTTCGTGGGGCTGTTGCTCCATAGAATGCATTGCAAATGTTGATCTGGTGGTGAAATACGTACGCAACGATAAATTTTTGAAATGTCTCCACACATAGCAACCTTGAAAAAACGAAATCTGATCAGTACGTTGAAAATTTGGATTGAATTGATGGGCCAGCGAATAAAAAGGTTATTAAGAGATGCGCCACTTGTAGTGCTGATCAGTCAAAAACTACGCGTATCTTTGTGGACCTGCTGTCCAGTTTTTCGACACAGTGGTGAAGCAGATAAAAACGAGGTCCATCATGATGACTGGAGGCTTATGACATGTGTCCTAGGTCGATGTATTCCTAAAAAAACGCTAAGTACTGCTCTTTCAGCTGTCGATTCCTCTGAAGTCTAGACTCGAGTGACTTGAAGCGCCTCAAGGCACGATAATGTGAGTCTCCAAGGGTATCAAGATCCTCCTTTGCTGGTAAGCGCACTGAGTATTGTCCAGTCTCCAGGCGCGTGTAGCTTTTCAGGAACAAATTTTCATAAATCATGTCTTCCTCCGTGGCTGTTGATGTGGAGCCATAGCAACTGTCTATTTTCCAAAATCGTATGACTATATCAGTTAGGTTGGCATCCTCTGGAGATTCCTTGCGTACGGTTGTTAACGCATGATGTTTGATGGGCTGAGATAATGCTCCGGAAATGATCCATCTAAGCCTTGTTTTTTGGAAGATTGGCAAGTGTCTGGCTTTATGAATCTGTCCAACACAAAGCAATTCGAAGAACAAGCCAGCACCAAGTAATTTATCGACTCGCTGCCATTTGTAGAATGATGGATCGGCGAGTGCTATGTTCTTCGGGATGTTCCACCTGGTTATGTCGATTCTGATATGAGGGTGGTAGTCCTTGATCGTCCGTGTGACAACGTCCGAAAATGCGCTGTATTTCCAATTGAGTGTTTGAGCAGCGACATCGACTGCTTCGCTTGACGACAGAGAAGCTTCACCTATTCCGGAAATTAAAACTTCTGATTTTCGTGTGGCCAGCTGCAATTGTTCGGCCAGTCTACTGGTGACGAAATTTAATTGTGATGCTGAATCGAGTAAGGCAAAACATGGTATAAAAGTGCCTGCTCTGTTTTTAATGTATATGATGGCTGTGGGCAACAACACGTAATCAGCTGACTGCGTTTTTGTGTTCTCAGGTGCATGGTTTGAGCCAGTTGTGATTAGCGTTTGCTGCCGCTCAATTGTTCCTTGCTGAGCATTGGGAGCGGTTGACGTCGAGGGAATTTGGCCTGTATGCAGCAGGGTGTGATGCTTCTGCTGGCAGTGTCTGCAATGTCCAGCTCGACATTGCTGCAAGGCATGACCTTTATGGAGGCTGTTAAAGCATAGATGCATACGCTTGGCTTCATTATAGCGGAGAGACGGAGATAGGCTGGCAAAACGAGGTCATTTAGGAAGGAAGTGATGCCTTGAGTCGCATAAATGGCATGCTTTTGCGTTGCTGGTAGAGGCTACAAGTGAATTTTCACTATTCTTCTTGTGTGCAACTTGTAAACTGGGTGATTGCAGTGTAGCACCTTCCATGTGCTCGATAAAGGACGCCATATTTGACCATTTCGGGATCTTCTCAGATTCCAGAGACTCTTCCCATTTCTCCTGCGAGTTTGCGTCTAGTTTGCGAGTTATAATGTTAATAAGCAGGCCATCTGCGATTTGCTAACTTTTTGCTTTTCTACCGAGAGCTCGAAGATGAGCGTTTACGTTATCGTAGGCTCTGTGCAGATCCTTTTTCAACAACTGGCAACCCAAAAATCGAGCGTATGTGCCCCTGAAATTGAAGCAACTTGTTTTCAAAGCGTCTTATAAGAAGTTCCATTGCCTTTTCGTTGTTTTCTTCAGAGGACACGAATGACTTGATGGTGTCAATTGCAGCACCGCTCAGGCAAGAACGCAGATGCTGTAGTTTTTCAATCTTACTCAGATCCTCGTTGCTACCAACAACTGTGTTGAACAGCCTTGAGTGCATCCAATTGTCGGGTGAGCCTTGATTTAAGTTTCCAATAAATTTCGGCGAATTCAGTGCGCGTATTCGACGCCAGCTCCAAGAAGTCAAGTTTCGCAAGCGCGGTCTGAGCCTGCCCGAATTCGGCCTGCATCTGGTTTACGGAGTCGATTCTCACGGAAAAATTGCTCTCATGAAGATTTTCAATTTCGTCAGATTTAAAGAACTCGAGCATAGAGGTCATGTGACGTTTTACTTGAGAGCATTTTGCGCGATAAAAGTCAATAGAACTTGGTTCAGCCATTCTAGTTAGTGTTCACTGTGACGAACCAAAGCCAAAAGCGCGCGAAAAAGTTTATTTACCGTTTCTCTTTGTTACCACGAAACCACTTATGTATGTATGTAGGTGATAGGGCAATGTTTGTGTGTGCGAAGTTCACTTATTTATATACGAGTATCTATTAAAACAGCTTAGAGATGAGATGATGATATTAATCGACAATATTCTGCGGAATAACAATTGTACGGCGCGCGCTCAAAAGTTGCGAAAAGACGTATGCACGTTTGTATGTATGCACAAATGCGATACCGAAATATGTTTGTGTGTATGTACGTATGTACGCGAACGAAAGCGAGATCGAAAATGTTTGTATGTATGTACGTACATATGTACGCGAAAGAAAGGGAGATCAAAAAATGCGACGGCAGCAATTGCGCGAAAAAATTACGAATGTGATACTAAATGTTTAGAGTCCCATTTAATTTTTATATATATTCACGTCGGGGTCACCAATGTTTACGGTTACACTGATTTGTGCAACCGCCTTACTTTCTTAGTTTTTATTTTGCTGAAAAGCAAGGATTTGAATTTATTAAATTTAATTGTGCCGTTGCACTTGTTACATGTTTAGTGAGATGAGACTGTATTGCAAGTGATTTGATTTAGACTTAGTAGCTGCTAACATAAGACTTAACAGGTGCTTAGAACATAGATTTGGACAGATGATTCTAATCGTATGGCAACCTTGAGCAATTAGATAAATCAGTGATCTGCCGCCAACAAATCAGATTGTCCGAAAAACGCATTAATTGTTTCAAAAGGCAAATAATACTTTCAATAGGCCCCAATACTGTAAATCAAACAAGAGCAACAGTCGAGCGGCACGCGATAGTGGGATACCCTTCGACCATTTTGAAACGTAAAGAGTCAACAATTGTACAATACTTCTACTTAATAGAAATATCGTAACGTAAGCCTTTATAGAAGAATGAATAGAAGAACAACAGATGGCGCTACGCCTCGCATTTTCTTTCTTTTTCTTTCCTACATGAGCGTTGCAATGAGGTCACAGCTTGCTGGTCTGTATACAAAATCAAAGCGAACAAGGTTTTTGTTTAATAACTTCTGTGTTTGTTCTCCGATCGGAATGGAATTTTGACGTTATGTTAGTATTATAATTAGCTAAATATAGTCTTACTCAGAATGTTGTACCATTTATATGTCGCTCGAAAATCAGCTTAAAAACGAAATTATTGATTTGCGTGGGCGGGGGGCGTGGCACCCAACATTTGAAATAAACTTCACCTGTCCCGGATCAACAGAAACCTTCATGCCGAATTTGGTGTCTCTAGCTTATATAATGGTTTAGATCCTTGTGTTCATCTGGACATCCAGACATCCAGACATCCGGACAGACAGACAGACATGGCTTAATCGACTTGGCTAGTGATCCTGAGCAAGAATATATACACTTTGTGGGGTCTCCCAAGCCTTCTTCTGCCTGTTACATACTATTGCACAAAGTTAGGATACCCTTTTTTGACCATTTTCAATGGTCGAAGGGTATAAAAGCTAACAGGCTCCTTAACTCTTTCATATCAAAATGTTAGAGGTCTCTGTACTAAACTTTCAACTTTATACTTAAACAGTCTTTCTTTTTCTGCCCAAATTGTTGTGTTTACTGAGACTTGGTTAAAGCCGGAGATCCTTAACTCCGAAGTCTTTCCAAATAAATAAACAACCTACAGGTATGATCCACCTGAACGACGTGGTGGCGAAGTTCTAATTGCAGTTGATTCCACCATCAACTTGGAACTATTAGAACCGGAGATTCAATTTGGCATTGAATTACTCTGTGTTAAATTACGCTTTCCCGGTTTTTTTCATTATATAACCCCTTCTTATATTCCGCCATCGTCGGAATTATCAGTCTATTTGCAACATTTGTCTGCAATACAGACCATATTTAATCTGTTATCAGACAGACATCACTTTTCAGTCCTGGGTGACTTCAATATCCCCGATTGAATTTGGACAACAAGTGCTGATTCAAACTCTCTTCTGCCCTCACGGCAACATGATCTTTTTGACGGTCTGTTTGGCATGTCATTGTCACAGGTCAATCATTTCTTAAACAGCAGTAACAGACTTATGCTTTGTCTCGGATCCATCTAGAGTGAGCCTAAACAAGACACAACCACGTTCTCTTTCTGAAGATCCTTACCATCCCACTCTTGAAGTTACTTTTGATTTTGGTGCATGTATGGATACACATAAAAAACTGTGTAACTGTGTACGCTGCTTTAGAAAAGCAGATTTTAACTTATTAAATGGGATATTTTAGGGAGCGACCAACATTTTTTATAACACAATTAACTACTTTTAAGACATTTGTGTTCCGTGTTTTTATCCAATTTCCTCGAGTAAGCCGCCATGGTTTACAAGAGAGTTGTCACGGTTAAAAAATTTAAAGTCAAGCTTATTCAAAAATATAAAAATAATAGCTCATCTTCCGCTTTTTCGCGCTACTTAAGCGCGCGGCTAGATTTTACTGTTTTGATCGCGAAAAGTTATAAGAGCTATTTAACTCGTTGTAAGGCTTAGTTTATTCAGAACCCCAAACAGTTTTATAGTTTCGTTAACATGAAGCGTAAGTCTACCGCATTTCCAAATAAATTAACGTTTGAAAATGCTAGTGCAGATACCGACCAAGCCATGGCCGATATGTTTGCAAAGTTTTTTCAAACGACTTATTCTCCCTCTACACAGAGAACTCACTTTTATCCATACAACATTCCAAGTTCAAATGGTATCTTCTCTTCCTTTTTAAACAAAAGCTCATTGGCAAAGGATCTCTCTTTATACTTCGATTCTGTGCTATCTCCCTAAGTAAGCCATTGCTCAAACTATTTTTGCTGTATTTAGAAACTTCAGTTTTTCCTTCCATTTGGAAGGAATCATTTATTATTCCCTGAAAATCTGATGCAAGCAATTATAGAGGTATTTCTAAATTGTCGGCTATACCCAAACTTTTCGAGAATGTTATAACTTCTCACTTGCAACATTTCTGTAGATCCGTTATCTCACCTTTTCAACACGGATTCATTAAAAGTCGTTCTACTACGACAATTTAAAAGGATTTCGGGAAAATCTTCAGACTGATGTTATTTATACTGATTTCAGTTAAGCTTTTGACTCAGTGAATCATTCCCTTCTGGCACATATACTTGACCTTCTAAGTTTTTCACCAAAACTACTTAGTTGGATTGTAAGCTATCTGGCTGACAGAACTCAAAGAGTCCTTTTTAAAACCACCACATCTGGTGTTCCTCAAGGGAGTCATCTTGGTCCCCTACTTTTTACGCTTTTCATCAATGACCTTCCCCTGGTCATACGTAACTCCCGTTCTCTTATGTATGCGGATGATGTTAAGCTTTGCTACCAATTTAAAGACGATCACTGTCACTCAAACTTACAAACCGCCCTAAATAGTTTCAATTCTTGATGTTGTGCCAATTTTTTAAACCTGAACAGCTCTAAATGCAAGCTGATGACCAGGGCTAACCAAAATATTTACGTAAATATTAAATATTTATTTAAATATTTTGGGCATATTTGGGAATAAATAAATATTTTAACGATCTGCGGCTTTTCGTAAATATTTTGGCCTTTTTAGGCCATGGATTTTAAAAAAATTCATGGACTACTGTGTTTGTCGGAACGCAAATGTGCGTAACAGGCAGAAGGAGGCATCTCCGACCCCATAAACTATATATATTCTGAATCAGTATCAACAGCCGAGTCGATTGAGCCATGTCTGTCTGTCCGTCTGTCCGTCTGTCCGTCTGTCCGTCTGTCCGTCTGTCTGTCTGTCCGTCTGTCCGTCTGTATGAACACCTGGATCTCAGAAACTATAAGAGCTAGAGTCTTCAAATTTTGTGACAACATCCGTGTATGTTGCAGTGTCTCAAAGTTTTTTTGAAATTTGGCCACGCCCCTTCCCGCCTCTGTAAATCAGTAATAACCATTTAGTATACACAATATACACCCAACAACCAAAGTTGTGCATCTTACATGAAAAATACCTTGCCACGGGTGTTTTCTGAAAATTTTATTTAAATCGGACTAAAAATAAGTGAGATATGATCCGAATTAAACTCAATTTGAACGTATACTTATGCGCATATTAAGGTCTAATTTACGCATCATACTGAAGTTCGAATCGTCGGACACACCATTTTACAAAACTTTTTATTTGCATAGAATGGTAACAGAATTAGCTAAGAATGCAACTTTGCCGACCGATAAAACATGAGGCGGTGGCTTAGTGGTTAGAGTGGCCGACAACGGTCCTGCGTGCGTGAGTTCGATTCCCATGCGCGGCCGGCTGGTGCAACTTTTATTTTAATTACTTTTTTTTTGATATTATTTTATTCTTATAAGCTTAAAGGAAAACTACAGTTATTTAATTAAATATCAATAAAAATAATTTTCAAAAATTAAATCTCATGTTATTTTTTGTAATATTGAAGACAATCAATAAGTTACGAATGTTAGAGCAGGACGCCGATACATGCATGACTGCATTTGCATATTTATGTTTCGGCATCCCGCTCTAACACACATCAATTGCCGTATTCGGCGTAAGTACGCAATTGTCAGATTTGTGCAACATTCGGCAAAGTTTATAAAAGTTTTCTACTTAATTAAATATGTTGCGTACCAAAAAATTTAAAAACTATTGTTATGTTGCTGTTTTAATTATTTAATAGAAAAGAAATAAAAAAGGAAAACACGTCACACATTGATCGCGGCAGGAATCGAACCCGAGCACTGTCAATGTCAACATCATTGGTCTTCAGACACGGGACACACTCCACTAAGCTACTATACAACTTCACATCAATTTATTGCCCTCTCGCTCTATCTAATGCTTATACTTCTTGTCTATTCGCTTTTGCATTGTTTATGTGTCGTTCTTTTGTCTGTCAAATGAATTATATATAAAATATATATTTTTAAATTTGCACAAATAAAGGAGAATTTTCATTATAAATAACGGAATAATAATCCATGGCCTCCTACAGTCAGCACCTGACTGTAGCGTTCGACTGGTTTCATTAAAAAGAGAGAAAAAAAACGTTTTCACTGGACTGGCAACTTTGCGGAAGATCGTGCTGGCGAAAAGCTGAACGAAGTGGATGAATACATCAACAATCTGACACCGTCCGAAATCGAAGCATTCAAACACGCTCCGGTAGTATCTTGTGATGTAGAGCGCTCATTTTCCGGCTACAAAAGAGTACTAAAGGACTGCCGGTGATCTTTTACATTTGAAAATTTGGGAAGTCATGTAATAATTCACTGTAATAATGTTGTTAGACTCATTGATGGACCATGTAATTCAAGAAAATAAAGTTTTATGGTAAACATTTATCACAAATATTTCGTTTGTTTTATCGTAAATAATAAATAAATATTTCGGGATTTTTCGTAAATATTTTGGTTAGCCCTGCTGATGACATTCTCTCGAGCCAGTCCGAAGTTTGCTTCTTATACTCTTTGTGGTTGTGGCTTGAAAAGAATCACCCTTGGTGATGATCTGGGGGTCCATTCGCTCCGTATGACCGAAAACTAAACTTTTCAAGTCATATTACTAACATGGTCAATAAAGCCATGAGTGTCCTAGGCTTTATCAAGAGATGGTCTAAGGAATTCGACGATCCTTATATTACAAAGACCCTTTACATTTCAGTTGTTCGTCCTAATCTCGAATACGGTTCATGCGTATGGTGTCCCCAGTATACTATTCATAAGGAACGCATCGAATCTGTACAGGAGAACTTCTTACTTTTTGCCTTACGCGGCCTTAACTGGGATGAAAATTTGAGGCTGCTTTCCATTAATAGTAGACTTCTGCTACTAAATCTGCCTTCCCTTACTAACCGCAGAAACATGCTTGGGTAACAACCTTATGCAAGGTGAAATTGATAGTGAGGCCCTTTCAGGGTATTATGTTCGGACTACAATAAGCACCAACACGCCATAGCTACGATAGCACTACCACTATCGCTGTTATGAAGTCCTTAATTCTCTCCTATCTGGCACGTAATTAGTAATAAGAATTTTAATCTACCTCGATATTCTTTTCTATGCCACGCCCTTTCTCGCCTCTGAAAATCAGTAAAAACTATTTAATATAGACAATATACATCCAATAACAAAAGTTGTACATCTCACATGACATATACATTGTCACGGGTGTTCTCTGAAAATTTCATTTAAATCGGACTAAAAATAAGTGAGATACGATCCGAATTAAACACAATTTGAACGTATACCTATGCGCATATTAAGACCTAATTTATGCATCATACCGAAGTTCGAATCGTGGGACACACACATTTTTCAAAACTTTTTATTTGCATAGAATGGTAACCGAATTAGCTCACAATGCAATTTAGCCGACCGATCAAGAAATGGGGCGGTGGCTTAGTGGTTAGAGTGGCGGACAGCGGTCCTGAGTGCGTGAGTTCGAATCCCATGCGCGGCCGGCTGGTGTTGCAACTTTTTATTTTAATTACTTTTTTTGGTTATTTTTTTATTCTTATAAGCTTAAAGGAAAACTACAGTTGTTTATTTAAATATCAATAAAAATAGTTTTCAAAAATTAAATCTCATGTTTTTTTGCAATATTTAAGACAATCAATAAGTTACGAATGTTAGAGCGGGACGCCGATACATGCATGTCTGCATTTGCACACACATAATTTCCGTATCCGGCGTACTTACGCAACTGTCGGATTTGTGCAACATTCGGCAAAGTTTATAAAAGTGTTCTTCTTAATTAAATATGTTGCGTACCAAAAAATTTAAAAACTATTGTTATGTTGCTGTTTAAATTATTTAATAGAAAAGAAAGAAAAAAAGGAAAACTCGTCACACCGTGATCGCGGCAGGAATCGAGCCCGAGCACTGTCAACATCATTAGTCTTCGAATCCGGCACACACTCCACTAAGCTGCTATACAACTTCACATCAATTTTTTGCCCTCTCGCTCTATCTAATGCTCATACTTCTTGTCTATTCGCTTTTGCATTGTTTATGTGTTCTTCTTGTTCTGTCTGTCAAATGAATTTGTGCGTGTCGTTCGAATTAAATAATAAGAATATAAAATTTATATTTTTAAATGATTAATAATAATTGAAACATACTAAAATGTTCGCTTGATTTTGTATACAGATCAGCAAGCTGTGACGTCATTGCAATGCTCATGTAGGAAAGAAATGGAAAGAGAATGCGAGCGCGTAACTCCATTTGTTGTTCTTCTCTTCTTTTCTATGCACACGCATATTTTGCATTCAAACGCACACACACACATATATACATATGTGCTTGACAAATGAAATGATACACGCATATACACGAATTCATACACAGACGCATATAAAGGCTTACGTTACGATATTTCTATTAAGTAGAAGTATTGTACAATTATTGACTCTTAACGTTTCAAAAAGGTCGAAGGTTATCCCACTGTCGAGTGCCGCTCGACTGTTGCTCTTGTTGTTTCATAACTTCTGTGTTTCTTGTCCGATCGGATTGAAATTTTGAAGTTATGTTGGTATTTTAATTAGCTAAGTATTGTCTTACTCAGAATGTTGTATCTTTTATATGTCGCTCGCAAATCTGCTTAAAAGGTGAAATTATTGATTTGCGTGGGCGGGGGGCGTGGCACCCAACATTTGAAATAAACTTCACCTGTCCCGGATCAACAGAAACTTTCATGCCAAATTTGGTGTCTCTAGCTCTTATAATAGCTGAGATCTGTGTGTTCATCTGGACATCCAGACATCCGGACAGACAGACAGACATGGCTTAATCGACTTGGCTAGTGATCCTGAGCTAGAATATATATACTTTGTGGGGTCTCCTACGCCTCCTTCTGCCTGTTACATACATTTGCACAAAGTTAGTATACCCTTTTTAACCATTTTCAATGGTCGAAGGGTATAAAAACATGTTTCTAACAAACAAATCACGTACATTTCATATGAAGTTATAACTGCAACCATAGCCAAAAAATACTTAAAAGACCATTTCTATTCCAAATGTAGTGCATTATACTCGAACCTAATCATTGCACATTGGGCTAAATTCCAAAAAAAGTGTCATTAAGCCGAAACATTTGTCGTCTCAAATCTTAATTTTAACTTAATATGTTTAAAATAGATTATTTATATAAAAAGAATCAAATATTTTTGCTAAAAATGCAGTCATTTTAATCGACTTTCAAACTCAGGTGATTAGTCAGTTGACTTCTGTGATAAAATTTGGCAGGAAAGATTTGCAAACTTTGTGGGATTGGCAATTTTACAAACAAAAAAACATTTTAAAATATGGATTTTGATAACCAAGGTATGTAGAATTAATGAACTAAAAACATTTTGTGTTTAAATTAGTAGTTTGTTATTTATGTGTATCATTGTGTACTGTCCAAAAATAGATGAAATCAAACAAAATTGCTTGTGTTCTGTGGAGTAGAACTAACTTTGCGCGCGGGTGCGCGTCATGTAATGTATGTCAAAATAAACTACAGAATGTATATTAAAAGAATTTTATAATTTGGCTTGCGACTTTTTGCGACTTTGACCAAACATCGAAAATGTAGATGGGCTTGAATTCTGCCATGCGACTCCGCTGGATGCTTGGATCGACAACGGTCGCAACTGTTCCGCCCTTGCTGACTGAATATTCGGCCAAATTAGTGAAAGTATGCTGAGCGAAGAGAAAGAAGGGAAAATTTTGTCAAAAACAAGAAGATTTGATTTGAAAAATACGTATACGCAATATCGGCATATATGGGCGGTCAGGGAAGGCGTGGTCGAATTAACTTAAAATTTTTTTTACATATTTTGAGTGATACAGTTATCATATATACCAAATTTCAGCTCGATATCTTTAATATTAGACTTTATGCCACTTTTTTTGGAATTTAGTCCAATGTGCATTGTCGGGATAAATTTGTAAAATTTTTTACTCACCTGAAAATAAAGATTATTTAAGTTGTATGGAAATCTTCTCCAATTTCGCTACAGATTAATTGGATAGAGATTGGATAGAGTGTAAAAATGTTCTTATGCGCATATTCAACCAATTAGGCAAAATATGGCTACTAAAAGCAGATAGAGATCGTGCCTTTAGGCTTTGGCCCTAAAACGTTTGCTTGAAAGCGAAGACATAAATAAGCAGACATAGAACGATTACATAAAACTATAAAGAAAATACAAGTAATTAATGGATCAGATGATGGTGAATCAAAATGGCAACAATAGTTCATTTTTAAATTCACAAAACAAAACATGACACCACCGGACAAACCCCTGCCAATCAATTCTTGTACGCTAGACAACCGATCCTAGAAACCCAACAAATTAAAAAAAAAAAAATAAACAACAAAATACATGAATCATATCGACACAAATACAAGAAAGGGCCACTACAGAAGGATAAACTAGAAAATTCCATTAAAATAAATAAAAATGTACAACAAACTGACCCCGATCTCTACAAAACTGCAACTTTTTATTTTAATTACTCTATTTTTGGTTATTTTTTTATTCTTATAAGCTTAAAGGAAAACTACAGTTATTTAATTAAATATCAATAAAAATGGTTTTCAAAAATTAAATCTCATGTTTTTTTTGCAATATTTAAGACAATCAATAAGTTACGAATGTTAGAGCGGGATGCCGATACATGCATGTCTGCATTTGCACATTTATTTTTCGGCATCCTGCTCTAACACACATCAATTGCCGTATTCGGCGTACTTACGCAACTGTCAGATTTGAGCAACATTCGGCAAAGTTTATAAAAGTGTTCTTCTTAATTAAATATTTTGCGCACCAAAAAATTTAAAAACTATTGTTATGTTGCTGTTTAAATTACTTAATAGAAAAGAAAGAAAAAAAAGAAACTCGTCACACATTGATCGCGGCAGGAATTGAACCCGAGCACTGTCAACATCATTGGTCTTCGAATCAAGCACACACTCCACTGCGCTACTGTACAACTTCACATCAATTTATTGCCCTCTCGCTCTATCTAATGCTTATACTTCTTGTCTATTCGCTTTTGCATTGTTTATGTTTTCTTTTTTATACCCTTCGACCATCGAAAATGGTCAAAAAAGGGTATACTAACTTTGTGCAGATGTATGTAACAAGCAGAAGGAGGCTTGGGAGACCCCACAAAGTATATATATTCTTGGTCAGGATCACTAGCCAAGTCGATTAAGCCATGTCTGTCTGTCTGTCCGGATGTCTGGATGTCTGGATGTCTGTATGTCCAGATGAACACACAGATCTCAGCTATTATAAAAGCTAGAGACACCAAACTTGGCATGGAGGTTTCTG
This sequence comes from Zaprionus africanus, assembly GCA_018151435.1. Lineage (NCBI taxonomy): Eukaryota > Metazoa > Arthropoda > Insecta > Diptera > Drosophilidae > Zaprionus > Zaprionus africanus. Next base: position 23,371 of record JAECXB010000482.1, on the reverse strand, counting down.
TTGATCCGGGACAGGTGAAGTTTATTTCAAATGTTGGGTGCCACGCCCCCCGCCCACGCAAATCAATAATATCATCTTTTAAGCTGGTTTGCGAGCGACATATAAAAGATACAACACTCTGAGTAAGACCATACTTAGCTAATTATAATACCAACATAACGTCAAATTTCCAATCCGATCAGACAACAAACACAGAAGTTATTAAACAAAAACCTTGTTCGCTTTGATTTTGTATACAGACCAGCAAGCTGTGACTTCATTGCAATGCTTATGTGGGAAAGAAAAGGAAAGAGAATGCGAGCGCGTAGCGCCATCTGTTGTTTATCTTCTTTTCTATGCACACGCCTTTTTTGCATTCAAACGCACACACACACATACATACATTTGTGCTTGACCAATGCAATGATACACGCATATACACGTATTCATACACAGACGCATATACAAGTAAAGGCTTACGTTACGATATTTATATTAAGTAGAAGTATTGTACAATTATTGACTCTTTACGTTTCAAAAAGGTCGAAGGGTATCCCACTGTCGCGTGCCGCTCGACTGTTGCTTTTCTTACTTGTTTTTTTTTCAAATGAATTGAATAATAAGAATATAAAATTTATATTTTTAAATTTTTCCAAATAACGCAGAATTTTGAATAACGGAATAATATTCCATGGCCTTCTACAGTCAGCACCTGACTGTAGCGTTCGACTGGTTTTGTTACGTTATTGTTTAAATAGATAGTTTGGGTGTAGTCAAGCATAGTATTTGTAATAAGTATTTCTTCTTGTTGGAGAGAACAATTAAATGCTTTCATTATGTTATTGCATTAAATTTCTATTTCTCTGTTTATACAATTTTTGTTTAGTATTGTCTTGTCTTGTCCAAGTTGTGATTATATTAGCTTCAACATATTTTATTTCGAATTCTGAATGAGTTAAACTATACCTACATTGTTTTGTTACTTCATTTAGTATACCTGTGATACATTTATTTATGACCAAATCTTTTGGGTTTGCTATGTATGCTTGATCGTTTTCTACAAAATATTTATAGTGATTAGTTTCAGTAAGTGTATTTTAAATTTCATCGGGGTATAGTATTATTTTGAAGATAGGTGTTTTTATTATTTCTCTAGGAATATGAGACGTTATCAAAATTTTGTTTGTGCTAGTTTTAAGCCAGGTAGAGGTTTTAATATTTAGAAGTTTTTCGGAATTTACATGAGTTAACAAATCGTGTTTTAGAAGTTTTGGATTGAAAATACCTAATCGAGTATATTTCATGCCAAGTTCTATGTCCACTAAGTATTAAGTAAATTGTTGTAGGTTGAAAATTAAAATTGCAAGCACATCTTGGCCATCATTAATCACACTGATTCCTTCGTTTACTGCGTCTATTACATGGTTTAATTCACTTATCTGAATGCTATATTCAGAAATATTATGAATAATTGGTTCTAATTCTTCTCTGTCTTCTTGATCCAGTGTGCCAAATAAATATTTGTAAACTGTTCCCATAAAATTAGCAAAAGCGCATTTGCTGAATTTTTCTATTTTTATGCCGTTCGTTTCTCTATTTCGTTTTTCTAATAAATATCGAATTTGCGGGAATGGTTTAAATAATTTTGTTTCTTTTATTATTTCTGCATAAGTGTTTTCTGTTTTAGTTATGTTTATAAAAAGATAATGATACTCGTAGTTAATTGGTAAGTCATTTTTAGCGCAAATTGGGTTTACTTCTAGACTTTGTGTGTGTGATAATGAAATAAGGCAAATTATGAAAATTGTGAATAGAGCTGCTTCCTTAAGAGGGTCCTGGAGTTGATATAGAATTTTCATTATCATATTCACTGATATAAGTTTCCTTCTTTTAGCAGCTGAGCACCCTAGCACACTGCAATAACCATATCTGTTAAATAACATACTCTGTAAACATAATATATATAGTATGTAGCGTGTGGAATTGCTGTTTTGTATACACCACTAGTATTTACTATATGATAGGCTAAGAAGGTTCGTGCACTTCTGGCTTCTCTCTGGTCTAAGCTCGTCGGATGGGGTGTGGGTTCTTTTCTTGCCTAAACATATACGCGCTACGGGAAAAATAATGATTAAGTGCACTACGGAAATGAAAATCGACAACTAAATTGTATTGAGATAAACCACACTGTTTATGGATGCTATATGCTGGTCATATTGTGCGAGGATACTATGCTGTTGATCGTATCCCGCTCTGTACCCTCCCTACCTTGATAGCTCGCGGACTTCTCGGCTATCCCTAGTTAAATACTATGTATAAGTATTATATTTCACTATCATGGGCGTTCATTTGGTCGGCGATGAACCTCAATAAATTATTAAACTGGCATGATTAGGTAAACCTTATAATTCAGTTTTTTATTAACGCGAAAATATTTTGAGATTTCATGTTCAAATTTTAAGATTAATAATAATTCGTAACGAAAAGAGTAAGAAACTATATAAATGAACGCGCAGTAGCTTCACCTCTCATTATAACAAGGATCTTTTATAATAATTTCATATACACATATGTTTATGTGGACCACTACAAAATAACATAACTACATTGGCAATGCAAATGGCATACCGTGGATAATATCAATTAATAGACATTTGGTTACTCACAGAAAATATCCGCTCGATCGATGGGCCCGTCGAAGTAGCTGCTGTGCTGTTTTGGAAGTATTTTATATAAATATAATGTCAATGTAGTTATACGTGTGTGTCCATAATTATATGCTCGTATTCAGGTGCTACTGCGAGTTGTACATGTTTCAAATTGCCTTAGGGATATACGTGTACGAAAGACGTTATTAGATAGAGTTTAATTGAAAAGATTTGATATAAAAGTGTATTTATACTACTGCGATACTTTCGTTGGCATGCCGCCTATGGGCTGCCGACAAGGAGAGAACGACTCAGCGCTTCTTTTTGCTGCTGGGTTTGGATAGCCTATGCCAGGCTGGGCATATCCGTGTCGCTATGAGTGACTGTGGCTGCTATAATTATATGACTCTGGTCTGCGATTATAAAATAGATTCCGATACGTATAGCACTTGAGCTATAGTGGCGCTGTGATCATCTAAATGACGTTATGACGTCGGAGTTACGACGAATAAGGGAGTCGCATCCGTGGTTGACCGATATATATGAGCTCGGCGTGTTCCCACGGCGCTATTCTATTCAGTGTCTGAGTAATTTTAGAGTTTCGCCGCCCAGTGTACAGTTTTACAGCCACTGGGGGCTCCTATGGACACGATCAGGCCTGGCTTATGGCTGACAGCGTGCAAACGCTTTTCGAGGCCGGCCGAGTTATATCAAATGTCGTAGCTATGGATAAATATACAATTAGTATTGACTATTTGTATAAATGTTCACTTAATATCACCTTTTTGTATGTATACACAATGACTCTCAAACTGAGCAGTCGCTCTGCTGGCAAAGTTACGCAGCAAATAGCGCCGCTGTTTTCAAATTTTCCAGAACTTTGGCTTTTGTTTTTATATAAATAACTCGGTTTCACAATTAGAGTATTTATGAATATATTATATTTTAAAAAATATATTCTTTGCAAAAAGTTTATGATTTTCAAGAGTTTATACACACGCTTCGGTGCTAGTCTGCGCTGTGAACTGACGAAAAATGTGAATGCACGTTGAATTCGCCCTACTTTATAGACAACGAGAGAGAACATTTGCCGTTCCAATGCACGCGGTATTAGAACGGTTGTTGCCAAAAGTAACGGTTGATCATCTTATTTCTTTATGTTCCCTTTTTCTATCTGCATTATGCGAGAGCATGGAAATGAGACGACGGCGAATTGGGAATTGTCACTTGAGTGCGGCGAATTATTTGAGCGCCTTTTGATAATTCGAATTTAAGAGAGTTTATGAGTGCAAGCTAGACAACGGCCACTACACCACAGATAATGCTGCGACAGATATATCTCGAGTAGTCATTAACTGAAGAAAAACAGTGCAAAGGTCGAGCTTGCCTTAAACTTTGATGTCTTTTAAGTGATAGACTCCTAACTTTTTGCCTGCTTCGTTTTGTAATTCATAATATGCTGGACTAAGCTGTTTAACTACTGAAGCCTTTACAAATACCGGGGCAAGTTTACTGCTGAAATTCTTAGCAGCACTGCTCTGCGCGAAATTTCTGGCATAAACTATGTCTCCGACTTTTAGTCGAAGTGATCTACTTCTTAAATTGTATCGTCGAGCGTTAATGTCGTGAGTGTGGTCTATGTTAACTTTGGCCTTTGCGCGAGCCAATTGCATCACGTCTGGTCGCTTCAAAGTTGTGTCGTCGGACAACATATTCAGCTTGCGCAAAAGTTCATAATCTTGCCCATTGAGCATCATATTTTGCCCGAAGCATAAGTAATACGGAGAATATCCGGTGCTTCTATGAATATTAGCTCTTATTGACGCATTAATTTCATTTAGATTCATATCCCAATTGATATGTTCTTTACCAATGTACGCTCTAATGGCAGCTAAGACTGAGCGGTTCAGCCGTTCGCTTGCATTCGCTTGTGGCGAATAAATGGCTGTACAAATCTGAGATACTCCAAATTGAGTCAGAAATGCTTTGAAATATCCTGATTTGAATTGTGATCCATTGTCGGTCAATACTGTCTCTGGGACTCCAAATGTATAAAACACATTTTCCAAAAACTCGCAGATCTTGCTGGATGTGAATTTCTTTACCACCACGATTAAAAGTCCTATATTTCCACTTTTTGATCTTGGATATGGGCCTAAAATGTCCAAATACAACTTTTGGAAAGGTCTGTCTGATGACATTGGCTTTCCCATTGGAGGTCTAAGAATCATATTAGCACTTTTAGTGGACTTGCATATCGAACACTTTGCTACGAAATTACGAATTTGCGTAACCATGCCAGGCCAAAATAGATAGCGTTTTAACTTAGCGATAAGTCTGGCTGTACCGCAATGGGCTGAATCTGGAGGATCGTGTGCTCTATGAAGAACATCGTTTATCAAACCATTTGGAATCCAAAGTTTCCAAGATTCTGCTTCCTGCTTTTCTTCTCCACTAGCAAACTCTGTTCGTTTGTATAAAAAGTCATCACAAATTTTCAAATCCGGCAATTTAGATTGGTTCTGAATGACGTTTTTCAATAAATTGAGATATTCTGGTGATTTAAATTCCTTAGATTTTAGATCAATTATTGGGCCAGAATCTGTAAATTCAGAGACTTCGTTTTCGTCTCGGCGCGATAAAGCGTCGGCAACGACATTATGAGAACCTTTTCTATGCTGGATTGTACATTCTAAACCGCGTAATTGCAATGCCCATCTGGCCAAGCGCCCTGTAAGATCTTTTTGGTTTAACAACCATTTCAGAGAAGCATGGTCAGTGATTACTACAAACGCTTGTCCTTCTATGTATGAACGGAACTTCTGTATGCCTTTTAGGACAGCTAAACATTCTAGCTCAGTTACCGTATAGTTGCGTTGTTGTTTGGTTAATTTAATCGACATATATGCGATTGGTAGCTCCGAGCCATCGACGCTCAGTTGAGCTAACACGCAGCCGAGTCCGTGCAGACTGGCATCGCACAACAATAAAAATGGTTTTGAGAAATCTGGTGTACTAAGAATGGGTGCTGATGTTAACTTGCCTTTCAACATCTCAAATGCTTCTTGAGCTTGTGGATTCCACTTGAATTGCTTATTTTTCTTTAAAAGTTCTGTCAGTGGCAGAGTAACAGAAGCATAGCCGTCGACGAAACGTCGATACCATCCCGTCATACCGAGAAATCTTCTCAATTGTTTGACCGTAGTCGGTATCGGAAATTCGTTTATTGCCGTGAGCTTTCCTGGGTCTGTTTTTATTTTACCGTGTCCTATGATAAATCCAAGATATTTTATTTCTTGCATACAAAATTTGGACTTGGCGATATTTATAGTCAGGTTCGCATTCCGCAAGTAGCCTGCTATTTCGCTTAAGAATACCATATGGGAATCGAAATCTTCCGAGAGAACTAATAGATCATCCAAGTAAACGAATACTCTCGTGCGCAAATGTGCGGGAATAACTTGGTCCATTAATCGAACTAAGGTTTGTGCAGCGTTGCACAGTCCGAACGGCATGACTTTGTATTGATACAAAGGGCGATTTGGAATTGTAAACGCCGTTATTTGGCGTGATTTCTCCTCAAGGGGGATCTGCCAGAAGGCATGCTTCATGTCTAAGCCTGTAATGAAACGAGCGGGTGGCAACCTGCTGAGTATTCCATCAACGTGTGGAAGAGGATATGCATCCTTGCGGGTGCATTTATTAATCTCTCTTGAGTCCAGGCATAAGCGAACTTTGTCTCCTTTTCTTACGAGGACACAATTGCTGCTCCATGCACTCTTAGACTCCTCGATGACGTCCAAATCGAGCATATTTTGGATCTCAGAGAACATAAGCTTCTCCTTAGCTGGGGATATAGGCCAGTGCCTTTGCTTAATTGCTTTAGCGTCACCTACGTCGATACTGTGTTCGTAACTCGTTCCAGTTCGATACGCTGATGTTCGGAGAGAGAATGAACTTTTGGAAGATCTTCGTCAACATCTGCATCTCTGCCTACATCGAGCTCATTTACTTGGCTTGAAGTTTGAACTATTTGATTTAACAAACCAAAGTCTCGCCAAAAGTCGATGCCAAGATACGCATCTTGTTTAAGGGTTGGAATTATGTAGAATTCAACTGGTTTGGTTATGCCACGATATGCTATATCACAAACTAATCGACCTATCACAGCACATTCTGAGTTGTTTGCTGTCTTGATACGACCTGAAGATTTTTGAATGTTTGGGTGGGATTTCAACTGTGCTGCTGCTTTACCGCCAAGACAGCTTATAGTTGCTCCCGAATCTAGAAGAGCGACAAATGAATGCCCTTCTAATTGAATCTCTGTATATAAACGATTGTCGTTATTCATAAAAATGGCTGAAACTAGTTTATGTCGGCATGCGCGGACTTTCTTCCAAAAGACGCGCATACGGACCGTAGAACGTTTGGTTTTCTTCCGGGGCTCATAACTGTCCACGTGACCGAAAATTCGACTACGTGTCGCTAGATAATGTGCCAGTCTCTCATGGAAAGGCTTATATACTTTCTTAATAATTTCGTTTTGTTTGGTGTTAATTCGTAAGGCTGACTTTTGGTTCAGATCGGCTGAATGTTGTTGGATCTGATTGTTTACGTCTGGGTTTATTGTCGTGGATGCGACAGTACGGATCTGGCCTGCGCATCCACCGACGAGTTTTCCGGGTTGTTACAATGGATACAATTGGGCTTGAAAACGTTTGCTGCCCCGCACCCGTAACAAAAAATAGACCTAGGCTCAAGACAATAGTCATAGCGGTGACCTACTTTTCCGCAGTTCCAACACTTCATACTTTTGCGCTGAATCGCGGCGATTTCTGTTTGTTCGTCAAGCTCTGAAACGAAGGGACGCGGCTGTCTATAAGACTGCTGTCTTGTTTGTTTGCAAAACTGCTCGTGAGTGCGGATTTCCTCCCGCAGTCGAGCTAATGTTGTTATGCCTAGATGCATTAATTCGTAACGCAGCGACATTTTAGAATTTCTAATTAAAATTCGCACTAATGATTCTTCTGTAATAGGGTTACGTAAACGGCTAACGAGTTTTTCAATTTCAAACTGAAATTCTTCAAACGGCTCTTTATCGCCTTGTTTTCTGGCATTTATGGAATCCCATATGTCCATATCTGTGTCTGCATCTTCATATTTCTTTCGAAACTCTTCACAGAATTTTTCCCATGTGAAACAAGGATTGTTTCTATGGAATTTCCAAAACCAATCACTGGCTTTGTCTCCTAAAAGCAAATGTAAATGATCGCAAAGTAAGTTATGATCACCGTATAGGTTTTGTCTCGTCATTGAACGAACTCTGTACAGAAAGTCTTCTGTAGAAATACCCTGTCTCGATCCGTCAAATTTCAATCTCCAATTGAGAATGATATTCGACACTTTCTCTGGGGGAATTGAAGAATATCTTCGAGGTAAAGTTGGACTACTGCCAGTGGTTTGGCTTGCCGGAGGCTGATCAGTCTGTCCTGCCCTGACATTAGAATTCGTTTCCTGTTGACTTCCGTTATTTATTTGAATATTTGCGAACTGTGATTGAATCAAGGCTGACAAGTTTCGCATTAGGTGCTGCTCTTGCTGTTGCATGGCTGACTGAACTATTTTATCTATATCTTCCCTGTTTCCTTCTTTCGATGAATCCACGGTCAGACTACTCTGATTCGCTTCATCGTTCTGCATCGCACGTTGTGCAGACCTAGTGGTCATGCCTCTACGTGTTGTGCCGCCTCTGCGGTATCTATTATTACGTCTATTACTGTTTTGGTCTGTGTTCTGATTAGGCGCTGGCAATATAGGGTCAGTGGCGTTGCCTGCTGCATTTAATTCAGCGGCCAAATTATTGTTTGACAATGATAACTGTCTGGCTCTGCAAGGGTTTTTGCATGTGGGGCAAATATTTGTATGTTGTAACGCCCTCTGTATACACTCGTGGTGAAACCTATGTTGGCATGGGGACGTTGCTATTAAATTGTTTGGTTGCATTGGCTGGTGGCAGCAGCCGCAGAAGGGGTCTTGTTGTTGTAAAATATTACTGAGATCTTCTGTGCTGTGTCTTACTGACATATTTATAGTTTTTCTGTTCATAGAATTATTGGTTCATCGCTTTCCAAAATAAACGCTCCATAATGTGTTTAAAAATATAACCTGCATACAGCTTATTGAAAATCTAAAGGATACTATTGCTCTACTCAAGACTGACTGTTGCTAATATTGGTCGAGTTCCCCCAAAAATATTCTAGGTGCTCGCGGTTCCTAATATTTGCTATCGAAAGCCTTATAGTAGTTTATTATTTAAAGGATAATAATATATAGCAAATATTGCCGTCACTGACTACAGGCTCAGTATGGTCGACTAACCCGATTAAAACGAGAGAGATCGCGATTCCGATATCTGAGATTCTGTGGCCTTGACGCCATATTGCTATACACATTCTCCCATTTCTAAAAATGGAGATTTCCAAACATGAAAATTATTCGGCAACTTCCAGACTTATCTCGGTCGATACATCCAAACTTTATGAATTGTAATCGCGATTCGCGAAAATAAGTTGCTGGGCTGCATAACATCAAATCTGGGAAAATCATTTCGTTTTGAATTTTCTAAAAGATGAAATTTTTTTTGATGGCTGGATTCAAAGAGCTTTTGAAAGGTCGAACGTGATGTTATGTCGACAGGATTCATATTTCGGTTCTTTGCAGTTATTCTTGGGCTTGTATAAATATTGTAGCCTGAAGACCATGCCCCGTCTCTTGATTGAGATTAAAACTACAAAGAATTGAGAACTTTTGCCTGAACTGATCAAACCTTTCGGGTTGGGCCTCAATTACTTTTATAATTGATAAGAAGTAAGGTCTGTAACTTTCCATTACATCTCGAGCTTCACGCTTAAACGCCAATTATTTTTTTAAAAATAAATGTTTTTAATACGATAAATACTTGGCTAAAAGGAAATCCTCCCTTGCTCTAATTACTATCTGCAATTGATTAAGGGATAGGATCTGAAATTTCTCCATACCTCTCGGTGCCTCCTATTGGATGCCAATTATATTGCTGTAATCTTCGGGCCCCACGTTGGGCGCCAATTATTTTTATTACCCTATGTAGCGTGTGGAATTGCTGTTTTGTATACACCACTAGTATTTACTATATGATAGGCTAAGAAGGTTCGTGCACTTCTGGCTTCTCTCTGGTCTAAGCTCGTCGGATGGGGTGTGGGTTCTTTTCTTGCCTAAACATATACGCGCTACGGGAAAAATAATGATTAAGTGCACTACGGAAATGAAAATCGACAACTAAATTGTATTGAGATAAACCACACTGTTTATGGATGCTATATGCTGGTCATATTGTGCGAGGATACTATGCTGTTGATCGTATCCCGCTCTGTACCCTCCCTACCTTGATAGCTCGCGGACTTCTCGGCTATCCCTAGTTAAATACTATGTATAAGTATTATATTTCACTATCATGGGCGTTCATTTGGTCGGCGATGAACCTCAATAAATTATTAAACTGGCATGATTAGGTAAACCTTATAATTCAGTTTTTTATTAACGCGAAAATATTTTGAGATTTCATGTTCAAATTTTAAGATTAATAATAATTCGTAACGAAAAAGGTAAGAAACTATATAAATGAACGCGCAGTAGCTTCACCTCTCATTATAACAAGGATCTTTTATAATAATTTCATATACACATATGTTTATGTGGACCACTACAAAATAACATAACTACATTGGCAATGCAAATGGCATACCGTGGATAATATCAATTTATAGACATTTGGTTACTCACAGAAAATATCCGCTCGATCGATGGGCCCGTCGAAGTAGCTGCTGTGCTGTTTTGGAAGTATTTTATATAAATATAATGTCAATGTAGTTATACGTGTGTGTCCATAATTATATGCTTGTATTCAGGTGCTACTGCGAGTTGTACATGTTTCAAATTGCCTTAGGGATATACGTGTACGAAAAACGTTATTAGATAGAGTTTAATTGAAAAGATTTGATATAAAAGTGTATTTATACTACTGCGATACTTTTGTTGGCATGCCGCCTATGGGCTGCCGACAAGGAGAGAACGACTCAGCGCTTCTTTTTGCTGCTGGGTTTGGATAGCCTATGCCAGGCTGGGCATATCCGTGTCGCTATGAGTGACTGTGGCTGTTATAATTATATGACTCTGGTCTGCGACTATAAAATAAATTCCGATACGTATAGCACTTGAGCTATAGCGGCGTTATGACGTTATGACGTCGGAGTTACGACGAATAAGGGAGTCGCATCCGTGGTTGACCGATATATATGAGCTCGGCGTGTTCCCACGGCGCTATTCTATTCAGTGTCTGAGTAATTTTAGTGTTTCGCCGCCCAGTGTACAGTTTTACAGCCACTGGGGGCTCCTATGGACACGATCAGGCCTGCCTTATGGCTGACAGCGTGCAAACGCTTTTCGAGGCCGGCCGTGTTATATCAAATGTCGTAGCTATGGATAAATATACAATTAGTATTGACTATTTGTATGAATGTTCACTTAATATCACCTTTTTGTATGTATACGCAATGCCTCTCAAACTGAGCAGTCGCTCTGCTGGCAAAGTTACGCAGCAATTAGCGCCGCTGTTTTCAAATTTTCCAGAACTTTGGCTTTTGTTTTTATATAAATAACTCGGTTTCACAATTAGAGTATTTATGAATATATTATATTTAAAAAATATATTCTTTGCAAAAAGGTTATGATTTTCAAGAGTTTATACACACGCTTCGGTGCTAGTCTGCGCTGTGAACTGACGAAAAATGTGAATGCACGTTGAATTCGCCCTACTTTATAGACAACGAGAGAGAACATTTGCCGTTCCAATGCACGCGGTATTAGAACGGTTGTTGCCAAAAGTAACGGTTGATCATCTTATTTCTTTATGTTCCCTTTTTCTATCTGCATTATGCGAGAGCATGGAAATGAGACGACGGCGAATTGGGAATTGTCACTTGAGTGCGGCGAATTATTTGAGCGCCTTTTGATAATTCGAATTTAAGAGAGTTTATGAGTGCAAGCTAGACAACGGCCACTAAAAAAAAAAATAAAAAAAATCACCCCCCACCTCCCCACACACACAAACCCCCACATACATACACTTGACCATTTTAAAAAAAATAAAAGAAAAAAATTTATGTATATCTCCCGAAACCACCCGCCTGCTTAGACATAAACATTTGTATCCCCCACTTCGGCGACAATTCCCTTGCTTAGACATAAACATTTTATCCCTAAATTCGGCGACAGTAACAAGTCAGCCTGCTCCGATCATTTATAAACATTCCCATGAAAGGGTCAAAACTGCTTACGCAGCGCAAATTCTCGGCTGATCCGTTCCCATGCGCGCTCCACTCAAGAGAGAGCCCAATATCATGTAAACATAAAAGAGAGCCTTATGTACGCTCAATACAAAAGTAAATAGGACTCAGCCAAAGTTTTTCTAAGCGTCCAGTTTGTAGCTTTAAGTTAAATTTAAATCAAACTCCATTAAGGAACGACGCGAATTGTCTTCTGGTTTTGCCTAAGTGTTTATTAAAATGAAAATTATATTATTTTCATAAATACTAACCGCGAACTTGTTATTATACATACACACTCTGTAAATATTAGCCATAAGTAAACATAACGATATCTGCTAACAACATTATCATACACTGTTAAAAGGAGAATAAGAACAAGAAGAATAAAAAACATTCTACGAGTATAACATAAAGCGAGAGACGAGATCTACAAGTTCAGAAGTCGGATAACGAAATAACGAAAAAAATTTTTTTCACACATTCCCCTCGCCTACACACAGGAAAACATAAATTACACAAGAAAAATGAGGCCGATCGCAGTGGAGGACTACACCGCAATGCAACTGCGAAATTGGCGGGACAAACTGGACATGCCATGAACGGGTAATAAAGCGGCGTTGGCCTTAAGTATCAACGAAGTGCCACCAGAGGTTCGAGGATCATGCCCGAGATTGGATTAAGACTCAATTGAAGAGGAACCAATTACCAACGGCGCACCAAGGAACACTACACTGATGAAGACAGGCAACGACATTCCTCATAACGTCGCCGAAAACGCTAGTGATGCAGATAACGGCATAGAAGAGACACGCGACGAGAACATGATCATGCAAGCCAATGTGGAAAATAACACGACACAGCAATTGAAAACGCTTCGTCGTCTATTGCAGTTACTCCAATTGGAAAATGACGCGCTAAAAGCTCAAACTGGGCGTAATGTTAGTGTGACGCTGCATGAAGCTGCTCACATAATTATTACTTTAGTTTTTAAATAAATATAAGATTACTTAAAGTACTTAAGCAGAAGTAATAGTGCGTGAAAGCTATAAACATAAAAGTAAAAGTGCAAGTCCAGTGCCAGCAAGGACCAAGCACCTCCCCCTCTCTGAAATAAAAATGGATCCTGTCGCAGGACGAAGCAGGTGAGCAGTGAGAGAGATATTGAAAGCGCAGTAATGCGCTGCGTATGGTGCGAATAAGGCAGAGACAATTTTAGATTAAGAAAACCAGTGTTAGCAATGCAAAGAGAAAAAATAAAAACCATGTGTACAAATTAAGGCAATAAAACCAAACCCGCAGTGATTTAGAAATATCTCTTCCCCGTTAACGATGTTTTTATTAAAAACAACCGGTGTTTTATAGATCTTTTATTTTAAAACCGATCTTCTTTTGATAGCCCGTTCACGACGCGTGTGCATGCCTTTAAATTTTTTTTGCTAATTTTATATTTTTTGTGCATTGGTTCTGCTCCTCTGGTGGTTTGTTTAGATCTTTACTCTTTTCGGCAAGCAACGTTGTTTTAAGTGGCTCACCGCTATTACTCTCTTTTTTATCTATCCTAATTCCTTGAGCGCGCCTAAGCATCACTCATGCTATGCCGCTCTCTCTACTGCATTTATTGAGCGCGCCTTAGAATCTTTCACGCTTTGCCGCTCTCTCTACTGCACTGTTGTTGCTTGATGGTTTTTGCTCTCTCTGCTCTCTGCGTTTTGCGCGCCAATTTCTTTTCTTGCGCTATTTTTGTTGTTTTTGTTTTGTTTTCTTTGCAGCTGTTTTTATTTGTTACAGTAGGTGTCCCCCAAAATGACGCATTGATTTGTTATAAAAAATCCTGCCTTAAGCAAGTCACGGCTGCCCAGCCAAGCATTTCGTGTTGGCTATGTGATAACGTAGTACACGCGAAGTGTGCTGGTTTTTCTGGACCGACGGCTGTTGCTGTAGCCAAGCGCACTGGGTTGCCTTATTGCTGCGATATGTGTAGGGAAGTGGAGGGCGAAATTTGTTCGTTTATGCAGCAAACAAAGATTGGATTTAGAGAACTGCTTGGAAGTTTTCGCACACTTTCCGACCAGTTCTCAGCGCTCGATCATCTTTCAACAATCTTAAGTTATAGAACGAATCACCAAAGCGAAAAAAATCGACCCGCATAGAGGAGCCTATTATTGCCACCCAGCTCCCTATAATTGACCAGCCAGGTACGCCAATGACACAGCCGTTAATGTCGGTCACCAATCCACCGATGGTAACGAGATCTGTGGCTAAATCAATTTCGATTCCCGAAAATGTCATTGAGTGTATGCAACCAGTGACGCCCAAATGTTCTGTTATCTCCGCTGTGGTCTCGTTGCCCGTGCCACAGAAAATAGTGTTACCTAAGGCGTGTTCAAGTTCTGGTTTACCAGAAGAGAACCTCTGCTCTGGAATTATATCTGAGGCGCCTAAAAAGATTATAGGTATTCCACAAAAGAAACAGATTTTTGTTTATAGGCTTGCCCCTGAACTCACATCAAATGATGTTAAAGCTTATATTCAAGCTAAAAACCAAGCCATTGATATAAAAGTGGAAAAATTTAAGTTTTCTTATGAGAATGACATATCATCCTTTAAAAAAAAGTTCCCCAAACGAACTCTTAGGCATTATATGTTCGGCTAAATTTTGGCCGGAACATGTAATGGTTAAAGAGTTTGAAGCAAGGAAAAATAAAAGTCGCCCACCGATTAAACTTCCTTTGCCTCCTCTAGCAGCAGACCAAATAAAATCAAATAAAAAAAACGAACAAGCTCCTTAACTCTTTCATATCAAAATGTTAGAGGTGTTTGTACTAAACTTTCAACTTCAACTTTTTTTTTAATATTTGGCATAATATAGTGAATCTTTTCTTTTAACGAGACTAACAATAAGTTTATAAATCTTACTAGACTAACTTAATTAACAGATGCTGCGGCAACTGATTTAGGTTTATATGTCCCTAACTATATTTAAAGTTGGGTTGGCATGTCAGTTCGACGAAGGCGAGATTGGCTGGGCTGCCGTGTAAGGTCCCGCGTAAGGCTGTTTGGATGGGTGGATAGTTTAATGCGGTAATTTAACATTTGTTGTGCTATTTTATCTCTGACCGGTGATACAGTTAAGTCCCTCTGGATGTTTTCATTCCGAACGTAGCACGGTGCCCCAGTGATAGTTCTTAGGATTTTCGATTGGGCTCTTTAAAATAATTTCAACGCTGCTGTTACTGGCGTTTCCCCACAATTAGGAACCATACGTCCATATTGGTTTTAGTACTGATTTGTAGAGTAGGATTTTGTATTCCAATGTGACTACGCTAGGTGAGTCGTCTATCAAGATGGATTCCAAGGTATGTGACTTCATTTGCTTGCGGTTTTACGGTGTTGTTCAGTAGGAGTGGAGGGCAATCTTGTCTGTTCAGGGTAAACGTTACATGCCTACTCTTTTGCTCCTTCACTTTTATTCGCCAGTCAGATAGCCATTTCTTAATAGTCACCAAGTGGAGCGCAAGTTACATTGTTGCTTGCCGCGGGCATTTCGAGCGGCTGAGGATTGTAGTGTCATCGGCAAATGTGGATGTTGTTAGCAGCCTTGATATCGGTAAATCTGCTGTGTATAGCACGTACAGAGTTGGGCCCAGTACACTACCTTGAGGAACACCAGCTTCTATAATATGGACATATCAGTGATGCATTTTACTGAGAATGATCTGTGGTAGAGATACGATTTTAAGACTTTGTGGGTGCATTTCGGGAGCATTAACTTAATTTTGTACATGAGACCATCTAACCAGACTCAATCAAATGCTTGGGAGACATCCAGAAATATCCCTGTGCAGTACTCTCGGTGTTCGAATGCAGTTCGAATTTCGGATGCTATACGATTGACTTGCTCTATTGTGCCATGTTTTTCTCGAAAGCCAAACTGATGCTTTGGAATTATTTTATGAACTCGTAGGTACGGTATAATGTGGGCCCATAGGCACTTTTCGAAGAGTTTCGACAAGCATGTATTAGGCTTATGGGTCTATACGAAGATGGAGACGTATGATCTTTTCCTGACCTAGGTATTGTAGGTCTTGTCTCTCTCGCTTTATGTTTTAGACTGTCTTTTATTCTTCTTGTTCTTATTCTACTTTTTACAGTGTATGTTAATGTTAACTGATATCGTTATGTTTACTTATGGCTAATATTTACAGAGTGTGTATATATGTATAATGTTTACAGAGTATGTTATTTAACAGACATGCTTATTGCAGTGTGCTAAGGTGCTCAGCTGCTACAATTCGGCCTTCCTGACCTGAGAGCTCCTGATCTCTTATTATTAAATGTTTGTTTTTTCATTTGATTCTTTTTGTCTAACCATGGTCGTATATTTGCGACGTCCCAAATCCCTTTGTACGGAAGTCTTGACTGCTGAAAGTTTTCAACATCCTCCAATACGTATCTGTCATTTTGTAGTATTTTTGTTATTCTGTAAGTTTTTTTGATATACCCGTATAAGAATCGAAGTTTTTAATCATAACAAGATCTATCTCTTATACCCTTCGAACATTGAAAATGGTCAAATGTATGTAACAGGCAGAAGAAGGCGTGGGAGACCCCACAAAGTGCGGTGCTCAGGATCACTAGTCAAGTCGATTAAGCCATGTCTGTCCATCTATCCGGATGTCTGGATATCTGGATGTCCAGATGAAGACACAGATCTCAGCTATTATAAAAGCTAGAGACACCAAATTTGGCATGAAGGTTTCTGTTGATGCGGGACAGGTGAAGTTTATTTCAAATGTTGGGTGCCACGCCCCCCGCCCACGCAAATCAATAATTTCATTTTTAAGCTGATTTGCGAGCGTTATATAAAAGATACAACGTTCTGAGTAAGACTATATTTAGGTAATTATAATACTAACATAACTTCAAAATTCCATTCCGGTCAGACAACAAACACAGAAGTTATTAAACAAAAACCTTGTTCCCTTTGATTTTGTATACAGACCAGCAAGCTGTGACGTCATTGCAACGCTCATGCAGGAAAGAAAAGGAAAGAAAATGCGAAGCGTAGCGCCATCTGTTGTTCTTCTCTTCTTGTCAATGCACACGCATTTTTTGCATTCAAACGTACACACACATAAACATACATTTGTGCTTGACCAATGAAATGATACTCGCATATCCAAGTATTCATACACAGAAGCATATAAAGGCTTACGTTACGATATTTCTATTAAGTAGAAGTATTGTACAATTATTGACGCTTTACGTTTCAAAAAGGTCCAAGGGTATCCCACTGTCGCGTGCGGCTCGACTGTTGCTCTTGTTTTCTATAAATAACGCCGTTTCTCATTTCGTAATGTTTGTCTTCAACATTTTTTATATTTTCGCGTATTCTTATAATGTTTTTATCTTTGTCCTGGCATATTATTAAACTTTCCTCGAAAGAATTTGAGTCGATCGTTAATATGTGTGTGTTTCTGTTCAGCGCGTCAACATGTTGCATACGCTTTCCTGAACGATGCCCTAGTGTATAATCATAGTTTTGTAACTTAAGTGCCCATCGAGCTATTCTGGGTGATAAATCTCTTTTACCCAATGCCATGGTAAGTGCGCTGCAATCTGTGAATATCTTGAATTGTATGCCTTGCAAGTAAATTCTAAACCGTTGTAAGGAGTGTATGATTGCGAGAGTTTCGAGCTCGAAGCTGTGGTATCTAGTTTCGACGTCAGTTGTTCGTTTTGAAAAATAGAACACTGGGTTAAGCTCTTCATCGCTCTTTCTTTGCATGAGAATTGCCCCGAAAGCTAGTGCGCTAGCAACGCAATGTAATTCAGTTGAGTCATTAGGATTATATAACGCTAAAATAGGTGCTTCAAGTAAGTGTTTTTCAATAGCTCAAAACATTCTTGCTCCTTTTCTCCAAACTCAAACTTTTTATCTCTTCTAATGAGGTCATATAGCGGTTTTGCTTTTGTTGAAAAGCCTTTTATGAAGCGCCTAAAGTATGAGCATAGACATATAAAGATTTGCACGTCGTGTGCCTTTTGTGGTGTAGGAAATTTTTTACCGCCTGTAGACCTTTGGTATCTGGCTTAATTCCTTTTCCCGATACCAGGTATCCAAAATATTTGACTTCGGTGTAGAAAAATTCGCATTTATCTAGCCTTAATTCTAGTTTGTTCGCTACTAATCGATTTAACACTTCTTTAATTTTTTCAAAATGACTCTCACTATCTTTTGTTGCTATCAAAATATTGCCCATGTAGACTAAAACTTTTCTTTCTCTGGTTAGATATTTCAATATTCTGTATATGAATCGTTGGAATACCGCCGGCGCATTACGTAAACCCAAGAGCATTCTCTGCTATTCGAAGTGTCCCATTGGAGTCGTCAATGACGTATATTTGATCGAGTCTTCGTGCATGAAAACGTGGAAATACCCGTTTTTTAGATCTAGCTTTGTGAAAAATTGTTTTCCTGAAAGTTTATCGATAAGGTCGTCAATTAATGGTGTCGGGTAATTATCTCTAAGCATGCTTTTATTCAGTGTACGGTAGTCAACGCACATTCTTTGTTCACCTGTCTTTTTCTTTACTAACACTATTGGAGATGCATACTCCGATTCACTTTCGCGGATTATACCCTTTTCTAAATATTCATCTAACAGTTCTTGTACCTGCGCCTTTTCAGTAGACGACAGTCATCTTGGAGGATAATGAAAAGGTTTTACGTTATCAAAATTTAATTTCATTTCGCATTTTACAACTTGTATTTCTGGTTGTTTTGTTTTGCTATAATATTTGTTAAATGTATTAATAAGTCTTTCTTTCAGATTTGGATTACATTGTGCACCAGTGTTTAGGCTATACGGGTCATTTGGTTCAGGGTATTCTATCGCTAATATATCCGCTGCAATGCTTATATTATATTTTCCGCGCTCATTTTGAATACAATCATTTGTTACATCGGCATAATTGTCATTTCTTAAACTACCATTTTGCATCTCATTTGTTTTAATGTAATTTCGCGTAATATCGTTTTTAGTATCACTATCTAGCATTTGTTTATTCATCAAGCTTTTGTTTAAAATACTATCATTCTTTTTACGATCTCTTTGTGGGTTTTCGTTTATTATGCTATCATTCTCTGAACTATCATTTTCACGTATAATTTTAAATTTACAAATATTCATAAAGTCTCTACCTAACACTGCATCATAGCCCATCGATTCATCAGTCACAATAAGTAATTCAAAATTATATTCATTTTTATTCATTATTACAAAACTTGGTATTTTTCCGATAATAATTAAACGACTATTATTTAGTCCGAAGTAATTTAAATTTAGCATTTCATTTGACTTAAGATTTGAAGTTTCAAAAATTTTTCGTATGTGTCCCAAGCTGGACTGTTTTACAAAACTTATTGGGCTTCCAGAATCGATCAGGCATTCTAAACATATTAATTGATTATTTATATCCTTAAAATAAATTTTAAAATTCTTTACGTATTCATTTTTTGGGACATTCTTCTTTTGCGAGCACTGTGCAATCTTATGATCCGAGCTTCCACATCCGTAGCATGATCCATATTCGCGCTTTGGTTTGCGGCACTCGGCTGCAACGTGACCCAATTAGTTACAATTAAAGCATCTGATTGTAGCTGCGTCGGCTGCGAACGTAGTTTTATTATTTTGACGTCTTTCCTTACGCTCCAAATCCTTAAGCGATACCATTGAAAAGGCATGCAGCAGTTGTGTTGATGTTGCGAAGCTTTGTAGGTATGCTTGATTGCGTAGTTGATCATTAGGAATTCCTTCGATAATGTTGTCTATCAATTCTTCATCATCCATCTGCACATTTATTGCCAACTGCATTTTTCTTTAAAATATGCTGCAAAGTCCTCTTTGGCTTGCCATTTACGCCCGAGGAATTTGTGACGAGCTGATATTTTGTTTTCTTTTGTGAGGAACATCTCGCACAGCTGACTCAATAACTCTGCAACGGGGATTGTCAATAAATTTGCATTTGAGTGTAGCCATACTTCAGCTTGGTCTTTCAATTTTGTCATTATGAGCACACGCACATTATCGTCACTAAGTTCATACATGCTGACGATCGTCTTTAACTGTGACACCCAAATATTTATTGGCACTTTGATTGGATAGTTGCCGTCAAAATCGGTTATCATTTCTTTTGCAATTGTCAGTGTGATATTATTTTTTCCAGAGATGTGAGTATCGTGAGCTACAGCTGCTGGTGTTGCCACTTCGTATTGGCGACTAGTCCCATTGTTTTCATGTGGAAGGGTAACACTTACATTACGACCAGTTTGAGCTTTTAGCGCGTCATTTTCCAATTGGAGTAACTGCAATTGGCGGCGAATCGTTTCCAATTGCTGT
Organism: Zaprionus africanus; assembly: GCA_018151435.1. Classification (NCBI taxonomy): domain Eukaryota; kingdom Metazoa; phylum Arthropoda; class Insecta; order Diptera; family Drosophilidae; genus Zaprionus; species Zaprionus africanus. Next base: position 2,980 of record JAECXB010000482.1, on the reverse strand, counting down.
GTCGTGTTATTTTCCACATTGGCTTGCATGATCATGTTTTCGTCGTGTGTCTCTTCTACGCCATCATCTGCGTCACTACCGTTTTCGGCGTCGATATGAGGTATGTCGTTGCCTGTCTGCATCAGTGGAGTGTCCCTTGGTGCGCCGTTGGTAATTGGTTCCTCTTCAATCAAGTCTTCATCCAATCTCGGGCATGATCCTCGAACCCCAGGTGGCACTTCGTTGATACGTGCGGCCAACGCTGCTTTATTGCCCTTTTTTGGCAAGTCCAGTTTGTCCAGCCAATTTCGCAATTGCATTGCGGTGTAGTCCTCCACTGCGATCGCCTCCATTTTTCTTGTGTAATTTTGTGTATTCTTTGTAGACGAGGGGATTAGAAAAAAAAATGATCAACACATACGTATGTGTGAATGTGTGAAAAATTTATTTTCCGTTATTCCGTTATCCCACTTCTGAAATTGTAGGTCTTGTCTCTCTCGCTTTATGTTTTAGACTGTCTTTTATTCTTCTTGTTCTTATTCTACTTTTTACAGTGTATGTTAATGTTAACCGATATCGATATTTTTACTTATGGCTAATGTTTACAGAGTGTGTATATATGTATAATGATTACAGAGTATGTTATTTAACAGACATGCTTATTGCAGTGTGCTAGGGTGCACAGCTGCTATAGTATCATTATGATAAACGGCTTTTTCCGTCTTGTTGGGAAGTGGCCAGTTCTAGTAATAGCATTGAAGAGATTGCAGATGGTTTGGACGGCGCAGTGTGGAAGTTCTATGATCATCTTTGGAGTTATGAGATCGCAGCCTGGGCTTTTATTAGGCTTAAGACTCTTCAGGATTTAAGCTATTTCGTTTGGTCTAAATTCAATGGGATCATGTGCCGTTAGATTGTCATCTGTTTGCTCCGGTAGCGCAAAGCTATTCGTTGCTGGGTTTGGTTGAAAGACTTTTGGAAGGTGCTTCGCAAAAGTGTTGGCTCTGTCTTTATCGGTACGAACCCAAGCACCAGCAGGGTTTTTTATTGGCATAATAGTCTCAATTGGTGGCCTCAGAGATGGGTGTGCTCTACATAGAGCGTATTTTGTGCTCAATGGTGATAACTGTTCTATGTAGCGGAGTTGACAGCGATCTTTTTCATTGTTTAGTTCCGTTGAAAGTTTTCGAGTAGCATCTTTCAGCCATGTGCTTTACCATCCGGGTGATTTGTGCCATAGAATAAGTAACCGTTTATTTGAAACTTATACTTGTTTGTAAGATGTGTCTCGGATATTAACATAACATCGATGTGATTATTGTTTAAGAATTGTGTTAGCTCAAGCTTGTGTCGTGAAAAGCCGTTGGCATTCCATAGAGTTATACGTAGTGAAGTCATGATTATTTCGACTATTGTGATACAAGCATCTGTATCAAAAGACTTTGATTACGCATAAGATCTTGCATAGTTTTTCTCATAAATGTCATGAATTCCGACATGCTTTGCTGTAGAGTGAGCAACAATGATTCAATGTTGTTTTGCGACTGTCCGATTGGCTGACAAGCTTTTGGATAATTTTCTTCTGCGGGGGCGGAAGATGTTGTGGAAGCTGTGGTCGTTAGTCCTGATTTGAGTGCACTAGCAAATGATTAATTTTTGCTGATAGAACCTGTGAGCGGTCTGTCTGTGGAGAAGATTACATCAGGCGAGAATTTGGAGGGCATGATCGTATTTTGCATGCTTCTGGAACGTGCACTGGTCACTCTTTGGCTTAGCCGAATTTGTAGTTTTTCTGTAGTTTGCTGTGTGGTTACCTCCATAGTTACTACACTTTTTTGCGTTAATATCCTGCTTATTTTGGGGGTATTTGTTAGAGCTATGGGGCTCACCACAAGATACGCATACAGTAGTATTCTTGACAGTTTTCACATTTTACGGGTCCCTTATGCGGTTCCTCGACAGAGATTCTTCGATGTAGGAGGAACTGAAGGTTATATATTGGATGCACCTCACTTTATTGCCCAAGTGTCTGGTTCAATTTCGATCTTCAAGAGAGGTTGTGGCTTTTTGTCTTTGTTGAAGATATTAATGGCTGATTTCACGTTAAAGCCCTGTTCTCTTAGAGCTTCCAAAACTTCGGCAAGATCTATTTTAGACTCAATACCCTTTATTACTACCTCCAGCCCTTTACTGCTTTTCAATTGATATGTATAGTAATTTTTTTTTCTTGATTGAGATATTGCGTGAGCGCTCGGTAATTTTGTTCTGTTTTTACTTGAACCTTGGTCTCATGAATCTTCCCTTTAGTTAGTGGAATGATGTGGAAGCTGTCCTTTCCAATAACGTCTAGTATTTTATTCACTAGGGCGTTTGAACTCTTTTCTCTGATAATTATTGCAGGCGGCTTTGGATTATACTTTCTAGGTTCTACAGAGTTAGATAGATCATCTGATTTATCAGCCAAAATGGCAAATCGATTTTGATTATTGGGCATATCAGATTTCTGCCTGTAGTTGTTAAAGTTTATTGTTGACTGGTTGCCAATATTGGATTTTTGTGGACTTAGCTTACGCTTTATTTTTATGTAGCGGTCTATACCAGTCTCTATAGTTACAGTATTTTTTGATGCGGCCGCAGTGGGCAATAAATTTGTTTTTGGTACTTGTTCAGCAGAGGTAGTTGTTCTTGGGGTAGTTTTATCAGTTGTTGCAGAGCAGGAATGCGCTTTGACGCTTACCAGTCCATCACAATCTTCAATTGAATCGGGGGTTCTTGACCGCACTTTATCACCGTCTATGGTGGTTTCTGGCTTTTGTTGTTGTTGTTGTTCGGGCTCCATGGCCTTGAAAGAAAAATAAGCGTTATTTCTCTGTAGAGAGGCCGCCGCTAGTCTTGTTCACGCTGGCGCTGTGCCCGAATTTCGTTTTGACTCATTGTGTAGGCAGACAGTTTTCCAATTAACTTCCCGCCTGGAAGTATGCAATACTGGCGCTGATGGGCG
>JAECXB010000479.1:0-13541 GCA_018151435.1 Zaprionus africanus | reverse complement strand
ATATACATTAACATTTATTTAAACAATCACAATTCTGAGCCCGCAACATTAACTAAATCCCACTATGGTCTCATAAGTGCGCGCCTTGGCTCTTCCTTCTGAAATATTTGACATCGCCCAATCAATATGAGTATTTAAATTGGAAAGACGTATATTCTAAGCTTCCTTAAAAGTTAAAAATCCTACTTCTACACCCTTTGAGAGATCGCAAGCACATGTTAAAGTCTCCAAAAACTATGGAATGTCTAAAAATGGAAACCTCAAAAATAAGTTCTCAAACTCTGCTTCGAACTTTGGCAATGGATATGCTGGAGTCTTATAGATTATAAGGAAGCCTGTACATTTATATTTCAATACGACATACTCAAAAACTGCCGAACTTAAATTATTGGGATCACTATATAATCGACCAAATACTCACATTCTCAAAATTCTCGTTTTTTATGAATATAAGAATGCCTTTTTTTGGTCGAGTTCTGAATTTAAGGGCACAAAACCCACAACAATCAAAAGGCCTGCAGCATTTGTAGCTCCACTGCAAGCAACTTACAAAGCCTCACAACTCATTCGAGAAGTTGGGGCATATACATGTGACCCGTGTGATTTGTCAATAAATTATCAACATTTAAAATATTATTTGGCTCAAGTGCTCGTCTTTTTCCCTGATGACGAAATTTGCTCTTTTTTCGGCATTTTTCATCACTTTCTCGAGTGTAGCTTTAGGTATCGCCGCTATTACACGTTCATATGTTCGCTTTGAGTTAAGTTAAAGTCCTTGGCTTGTTGATGTAGACTTTAGATTTCAAAAATCCACACAAATAAATGTCGGGTGTTGTCAGATCGGGCGAACCAGAGGTTACGCATTTGCTTTCTTCGCACAATTGGCATCAAAAAATCGGTTATCATGGCTCGATATCGGTCACCATTGACGGTAAGTGGCTTCGATTGATCGTCCAGGTGGAGTGTAGTTATCCATGGTTAATGACTACTTGGAAATGAAGAATCAGATGTGGTATGACGTTTGTCGATTTGACAATCTATGTCAAAGTTATTAAGAGTTTACGTGGGTCGCATTTAAATGGCCCAACCTGTATAAGTTGCTCCTTGACTTTTTGTGAATTGTTTTACCTTCTGCAGGTACAACTTGTTTGGTTACGATCAATGGAAACTTGCTGATTGGAATGGAATTGAAAACTTTTTATCGTTTTGAAAATTGGCGTCCAAGAACGCTCTATGGGATGCTGGCACTTGGCCCAAGCATTTAATTCTACACTATCATCAAAAAATTGTATCCAAAGAATTTGGGAAGAATTGGATGAATTGAAACCTATGTCCATAAGAATCCCTGAAACTCCATTAACTAAACCATCAGCTGTATCAATATTGACCGTAACCATGTATTTGGCAGTAGATTTTAAAATTAATGAAGTTGATAGATCTTGAGTTTGGAGGTCTTGCAAGTCTTGACTGCGGCCAGGTATCTATTTTTCACTTTACTGCTAAGATGTGAAGCTATAATAGAATCAAGAGCTGTTGAAATATATGGGGTAGTTGATATTGAGTTTAATTTTTGCCGTATTAAAAATGTCGGTGTCCTCATTTCTATAAAACAAATGAACTGCATCATTTGGCAATTCGCTAGCTGGATAAACTCTGGAACGAAGTAAGGAAATGTCGTCAGACGACATGTGTCCAAATGTCATATTATTCAAAGCTACAGGAAAAGCCTGATCATCTCGTTGTCGCATAATCTCAGTAAGTTCACAAAACTTAAAAGAATTCCATAGAGAAAATCCGTATATACCAATATACGGATCATGCGAATCAGAAGTGGATTTGAAAATCTCCAACAGGACTAAGCTGTCTGAGGTCGCCGAAAACAGTAACAGAGATCCCTCCGAATGGTACCTCTCTGTTATATAAAATTTGTTTAAGCAGGCCATCTAAATATGAAAAACATTTTTGCTCCGACCATTGATATTTCATCAATTATCAGAAGATTAAGATCAATAAATCTTCAACGGAGGGAATTTAGTAAGTTAGGTCCCAAGTTTTTAAATGCGGTCCCAGATTGGTTTATAGGAAGAGAAAACATGGAATGAAGGGTGGAACCGCCAATTCCGAAAGCTGCCTTCCCTGTGGGAGCACACAAAAGAATTTTGGCAGTTGATGGATCGCATCCAGGCCTGCAGTTATACAACTGGGACAGGGACTGAAAAATGGCTGAAATAATCCGACTTTTGCCGACTCCGGCACCGCTACCCACAAAGTCATAAAACACATTGTTTTGCTGGGAAATATGCAAAACATGTGTAAAATAGGTTTTTTGCTTAAGATTAAGTGACTTAACAATTTTGGACAAATTTTCAGCGGGTATTAGTGGCGGAAGTATAAGAATACGAATAGTATCTTCTGATTTTTGATGCTGATCACCATTGCCATTGACATTCAAAACATTAAGCTGAGAACTTATTTCAGCTAAACCTAATACCCTTAACTCATCATCTTCCTGACCTGGTTCAGCTGTTCTATCCTCAATGTTGGTTTCCATTTCCACTTTTCAATTTCCGGCTCCTGCTCGTAGGCTAAGGGGTGGTGATCCTTAAAATGGCCAAGTCCAAGGCCTACAATATAATTTAAATAATAAAACGTGCTGACGATAACGATCTAAGACGTCGGAGAGATATATGTGCAACCCTTCACTTTGTATAGATAATATTGGCAAACTGGAGTATAATGTTGGCACACAGATGTTACGTGGCCAGTTTAGCCCGCCCTGCCTTTGGTCGCCCCAGTCCTATGGGTGCATCTTGGATGGCGACCCCTTACAGAGATCACATTAGTTCGGGTTCAATCGTTATAATTAATTTATTCCATTATTAAATAATCCTCCTAACATTTAAACAATTTAAAATTATAACCTGACATGACACTCAGATATTAAACGCAATTTTATAAATAAATAATTTAAAAATAATGTCTAGCAGTTAAAATATTAATAAAAATATAAATAACAAGAACAACAGTCGAGCGGCACGCGACAGTGGGATACCCTTCGACCTTCTTGAAACGTAAAGAGTCAATAATTGTACAATACTTCTACTTAATAGAAATATCGTAACGTAAGCTTTTATATGCGTCTGTTCATGAATACGTGCATATGCGGGTATCATTTCATTGGTTTGAATGCAAAAAATGCGTGTGCATGGAAAATAAGAGAAGAACAACAGATGGCGCTACGCGCTCGCATTCTCTTTTCTTTTCTTTCCTACATGAGTATTGCAATGACGTCACAGCTTGCTGGTCTGTATACAAAATCAAAGCGAACGAGGTTTTTGTTTAATAACTTCTGTGTTTGTTCGATCGGATTGGAATTTTGACGTTATGTTGGTATTATAATTAGCTAAGTATAGTCTTACTCAGAATGTTGTATCTTTTATATGTCGCCCGAAAATCAGCTTAAAAGATGAAATTATTGATTTGCGTGGGCGGGGGCGTGGCGCCCAACATTTAGAATTAAACTTTATAATAGCTGAGATCTGTGTGTTCATGTGGACATCCAGACATTCAGACAGCCAGACATCCAGACATCCGGACTGACAGACAGACATGGCTTAATCGAATCGGCTAATGATCCTGAGCAAGAATATATATACTTTGTGGGGTCTCCCACGCCTCCTTCTGCCTGTTACACACGTTTGCACAAAGTTAGTATACCCTTTTTGACAATTTTCAATGGTCGAAGGGGGTAAATAAAAATTTAAAGTTTAACGCTGCCAATAATTCAAATAAAATTTTCCTAAAAGAACTTTGTTTATGTTTGTCTTGTTTTGATTGTCACTCAATTTCCTATTCGGTCTACGGACTAAAACAGCTGAGGGTCAAAAATGTGACATGGGCACACTTATAGGTTTCACTCAAATTGACTGAATGGAGATAGAGAGAATTGCAATTGAGTGATTCTGTGTCGCGTGAAACTTTAATGCGTATATCGTGTGATCGCAATGGATTTTTTTTAAATTTTGCTCGGGTGTGACAAATAAAAAAAAAAAGCTGAGTAATCGATTTATTGGTGGCGGAGCATAGTTTAATTATGTAGATAGATCAAAGTTTTTTTTTTTCTGTTTTGTGATTGTGGTTTGGTTACCAAAAAAATTACATGCATATACAAACATATGTTGGCCATAAAAGTGTTTTAGGTGTTGTTTACTCACTTTATTTTTTTCCACATCCCGCGACGAAAGCGCTTTCGAAGAGGTGCTAAAAAAAGGAGTTAAAATTTATATGGTATATACACATACATTAACCAACCTTGCTTCCAACGAAATTTAAAACTATATGTAATTATGTATGCCTATGCGCTTGCATATACGTACATAGCTACACAAAGTTGTATTTTTTTATTTATGTCTCCTCTTTTGCTCTCTAAATTTTCTTATATGTCTTCTGAGTGCTTTGTGTGTATTTTTTTTCTCGCGATGCAGACTCAACTCACTCAACTCAAATCGTTTACCTATATTTCGTGCCCTAATTAAACAGCTGACAATTTGCCACAGAACAAATATAAACTTGAGGGACAATTAATAGCGAATTTTTTAAGAAATTATTTAAACAGTGCCAAAATTTGTGTTGAAAAATACGAAAAATTTTAATTATATACGGTGTTTTTTTTTTTTAAAATGGAAAAAAATGATTTACAAAAATGTTTATATGCGGTGCAGTTTGCGTAAATTGTTATTAAATTTCGCAAAAAAAAAGATGTTTCTCCCTTTTGCTCGATTTTCTAATCTGACGTGTTGGCCGCAGTGATTTTGGCGGGAGTTAAAGTGCAATAGTTAAAATTCTTCTTTGTTGGTGCTGGTAGTTAAAAATGTGTCAGTCACGGGTTTCCCTAGCCGTCGTGATGGCTGCTGGGAGCAGGGGTGACGATGCCAAATTTCCTGCTGCCGAAATAATGCACGCAGTTGCGTGACACTAGACACCTCTCGACCAGTATAATCGCAGTATAATCGCCTGCCTTTTGTCCCTGGCCATCCAGGGGGCCTTCCCCTTGGCCTCCGGGGTCCTTTTCTCAACCCTTGTTTTTATCAGAATTTTAATATCTCAAATTTGTTCTTTTATTCCAGATCTTATCCGGAGGACTCACCAGCAATGGATACAGGTAAGTATTAATTTTGGGTTTTTTTTTGTCTTTTAAAATCACTAGAACTGGACACTAAGTTTTTTTTCCACTTCCAGATTTACTGGCACTCACAATGGCTGACTCGGAACGAATGACTTGGGAAAGAATGCCAGAGTACCGCTTGGAACCCCGATAACTATGACCTGCCATATTAACCTCGCTCTCTTCGTGCCTCAAGATCTTTGGCAACATTTCGGATAAGTAGAGATACAGACTTTAATCATACAATTTAGAATATTGAACTCCAGTACACAAGTTCCAATCCGCAAGCTCAGCGTCTGCATAATTTCCTGCACGCGCCGAGCTACCAAGCAGAATTCTAAGAATCTGTTTGGCAACCGTTTCCGCTCCCACCAATGCATGTGATTCCAAGAAGACTGCAACATTTCGACCAACATAACATCAGCCGATGTCGTGGCCTATTGGAAACAGCGAAGCCGACGTCGATCCTCTGCCACCAAGGGCAGCGCGGCTCACTGCCAAGACTCACAGCTTGTTAGGGACAGCTTAGGGTAATTTAGTTGCAAATTGGATTTAGACAAATAAAGTCGTTGTTCTTAATTGAACTAAAAAATCTTTTTATTTTTTACTTTGCACCTTGCAAGTAATTAACTGGCGCCCGAGCAGGGACCGGTACGCGTACGATACAGCAAAACGTCTTGTAAGTTCGTGGCTAGCAATTACATTTGCTGCAACCGGTCTAAACGCGAGTGATAGTGAACGTGCAACTCCGAAAAACTAACATTTTTCGATCGTTCAAATCGACTCCGGCAAATTGAACTTAACTTGTTCATTTGCCCATCGGTGGACTCCAAGGACTGAAGGCAGGGCCACAGACCACCCCTCAACCCTGTACGCATCGCAGGATCCTTAGTAGTCGCGGAACAAAAAGGATGAAATCCGGATCGTCGGAGGGAGGAGCCACATCATCAAAACTATCTATAGTACTGTAAGATTACACAAACCAATTTTAAAAAAACTAACAAAACCAAAAGAAGAAATACAAATAGACTTAAGTAAACACGGATAAAAAACCGTAAAACGATAAATCAAACAAAAAGATCACAAAAGTGATATAACTTATTCCAACTTTACGATTCCCAAGGGACCCTCTAAAGTAGAAAGGAAAAAACCAGCCTCTGGTTATAAAACTTATAAAAAAATTTTTTAAAACACACACACACACACACACACACACACACGCAAACAACGAATTATATTTAAGAAAACACAACATCTTACTAATCCACATCAAAAACAATAAGAATTAAGCTCCATCATTTGCTCCCTTGACTCATCTAAGACTCGACCCATTCTTAACTCTGATTCACCTAGTGTTTTATGGCTAACGCGAACAACCTAATCAGGCCCTCGATACTTAGTGCAGAAGCTTGTAGACAACGCCTTAGACGACAGGAAGAACAAGAACTTAATAGAAGTATGGTTGAAAATATAGATAGAGCTGCATTAGCAGCAACAGTGAGCGAAATCCTAGCACAACAATTGCCAGGTTTGTTGAGACGTCACAATTCTTCAGAAGAATTCGCAAACGTAACAGATCAGGTAATTGCTCCAGAGCATGCAGGGAACTTAGGTGACTTAGATAGAGTGCCGGATATAGTGAAAACTATCCGAGACTTTTCAGGAGATCCTTCAGAGTTCAGCTCATGGAAAAAGGGAGTAGATCGTATCTTAGAAGCATACAGTGCTTACCAGGGTACCCCAAAATACTATGGTATCTTACATACCATACGTAATAAGATTGTAGGACACGCCGACATGGCACTAGAGTCCTACAATACTCCATTGAACTGGTCCGCGATCTCTAAATGTCTGACTCTGCATTACGCAGACAAACGCGACATTAACACATTAGAATACCAAATGACAATGCTTATACAGGGTGCTAACCAATCGGTGAAAGAGTTCCATCAAACGGTTTATAAACACCTATCCCTAATCCTTAACAAGATAGGTTGTATGGGGTTAGGAAGAGAAGCAGAATTGTTAATGACCAAAATGTACAGAGACAAGGCTCTAGACACCTTTGTACGAGGATTACAAGGTGACTTGCCTCGCCTATTGGGAATCAAATTAGAAAACCAGAACTTCAGGGCAAGACATGCAACAAACATGGGACAGACAAGACAGTTTAGGAACCAAACTTCAAAGCCTTCACCTGCTCCTCGCAGTAATTCATTTATTAATAGACAACCACCAATTCCGCCCCCAAGAACTCAATATTACCAAATCGGACAACAACAACCGACCGCTTTACCACGACAAAATTCAAACAACTTCAGCTATCAGCCAGCAGCTGCACCTCGACCTTTTCAAAACGGGCAATTCCCGCCACAACAGTCAGCGCCACCTAGGCCACAGGCCCCAAACCCACTGCCTCGTCCAGAACCCATGGATGTGGATCCCAGTGTTCAGACCAGAATGGTAAATTACATGAACAGACCTCGCTTTGAACCAGGCAAAAGACCACCCGGTCCAATACCAGATGGAATGAAGCGACAAAGAAACTTTAACATACAGACTACAACGGAAGGAAACGAAACGCGACCCACTGAGACTCCATTAACAATGACGGACTATGAACAAGCTATGGCAGAGTACGAGGACCATAACAACCTTGACGACGACCTGGACGATTACGTAGATCAGATAAATGAAGCCGACGCTGACAATAACGCTTACGACTACTACGATGACGCTGCATTGAATTTTTTAGAATAAAGGATTCCTCTCTTCCATATTTCATATGCAAGATGAGGAATGGCAAATTTATTAAAATACTTATAGACACCGGTTCAAACCGAAACTACATCCAACCTAAATTCGTCAATAACCCTATACAAAACAAATCACCTTTCAATGCTGTCTCAGTAGGCGGCAGTACAGTAGTTACACACCATAAAGTAGCGAACCTTTTCAACATTCAGGACGTTAAAGTAAAGTTTTTCCTGTTGCCCACATTGAAATCTTTTGATGCCATCTTGGGTAACGACAGTTTAAAAGAATTAGGGGCTGAGATAAAAACCAGCAAAAATATTATGACGTTGAAAAACGGCATCTCGATCCCCATTAAAGAAAAAAGATTTGAAGCAGTCAACACAATTATTCCGAGAACGTCCCACTTGTCCGATACACAAAAAGCCAAGCTAAGCGAATTACTCAAGTCATTTCCAGACTTGTTCGCAGACCCAAACCAGAAACTGACCTACACAACAAATGTGAAGGCAGCGATCCGAACCTCGTCCGATACTCCGGTTTACTCGAAATTCTATCAGTATCCAATGACGCTGAAAGATGAGGTAAACAAACAGATAAAAGAACTTTTAGAAGATGGTATAATTCGACCTTCTAGGTCCCCGTACAATTCACCAGTGTGGATTGTACCTAAAAAGGCAGATGCTTCAGGCGAAAAGAAATATCGCATGGTTATAGATTACCGAAAACTCAACAAAATAACCATAGCAGATAAATATCCCATTCCCGAGATCAATGAGGTACTTACCCAACTAGGGGACAATAAAGTATTCTCTGTTTTAGATTTGAAAAGTGGCTTCCATCAAATCTCTTTAAAAAATAGTGACATAGAAAAGACCGCCTTCTCCGTAAACAACGGAAAATATGAGTTTACCCGACTCCCATTCGGTCTAAAGAATGCGCCCTCAATTTTCCAACGTGCATTAGATGACATACTTCGAGAACATATTGGAAAAATATGTTTTATTTATATAGACGATATCATCATATTTAGCAAAGATGATGATACGCACATTGAGAACTTGGCTAAAATTTTTCAAACTTTACAGAACGCTAACATGAAATGTCAGTTAGACAAATGTGAGTTCATGAAAAACAAAGTCGAATTCCTTGGATTTGTTGTTTCCGATAGGGGAATAGAAACAAACCCGAGTAAAGTGGCAGCGATAGCAAATTATCCCTGCCCTAAAACTTTGAGGGATCTAAGATCCTTCCTAGGGCTTTCCGGCTACTATAGACGATTTATACAAAACTATGCCAAACTGGCAAAACCCCTAACTTCACTTTTAAGAGGGGAAGATGGACACGTGTCCAAAAGAATGTCATCAAAAAAATTAATTTCACTAAACAATGAAGCTCTAGACTCTTTTAAGAAGCTTAAAAGTAGCTTGGTGTCATCAGAAATAATTCTCCGTTATCCAGATTTCAAGAAGGAGTTCCATTTAACTACTGATGCTTCAAATTTCGCGATCGGAGCAGTTCTATCGCAAGACAATCACCCTATATCATTTCTCTCTAGAACACTTTCCAAAGCCGAAGAGAATTATGCGGCCAACGAGAAAGAGATGTTAGCCATAATTTGGGCACTCAAGGCCCTCAAAAATTACCTGTACGGTAAAGCAAAGGTTAAGATCTTCACAGACCATCAACCTTTGACACACTCTCTGAGTAGCTGGAATGGAAATGCCAGAATAAAGAGATGGAAGGCTTATCTAGAGGAATATGATTATGAAATATTCTATAAACCGGGAAGAGAAAATGTTGTTGCAGACGCACTCTCAAGAATACCTTTAGAGCAGATTAATTCTGTCGCCTCTACACAACATAGCGCCGAAAGTTCTAGCCATGACCTAATCTTTAGCGTCGAAGCCCCAATAAACGTTTTCAGAAATCAAATATTCTTTTACAAATCAGATAAATACGATTACAAGTTTACCATCCCATTTCCCACTTTCCATAGACATGAAATATACAGGCGCGAATACACTACAGACGACATAATAACAGACCTAAAAAAATATCTCAACCCATCCGTTATTAACGGTATTAACACGACTGAAGATATAATGGGTAAAATACAGACAATCTATAGAAGTCACTTTAAAGGAACCAAGACCCGATTCACCCAGTCTAGGGTAGAAGACTTGACAGACGAAACCGAACAGGAAGAAAGAATTCTTCAAATACATAGGAGAGCACATCGAAATGCTCTAGAAAACCAAAAACAACTAGCAGAAACCTGCTACTTCCCAAGAATGAAACAAAAAATTATACATTTAGTCAAGCAATGTAAAGTTTGCAAAGAAGCTAAATATGACAGACACCCCCAAAATCCCGAACTTCAAGAAACTCCCATTCCAGAATACCCCGGTCACATATCGCACATCGACATCTACTCCACCGAACGACACTTAGTGCTCACTGCAATAGATAAGTTCTCTAAACTAGCGCAAGCTAAAATTATAAATTCTAAAGCGATAGAGGATATCAGAACTCCTCTGCGTGATCTCATATTTTATTTCGGAGTCCCCAAACACATCGTTATGGACAACGAAAAAGCTTTCAATTCCCAATCAATTAAGTTCATGCTGGAACAGCTACAAATAATAGTTTACACCGCCCCACCATATAAGAGTACCGTTAACGGCCAGATAGAACGCTTCCATTCAACACTTTCAGAAATAATGAGATGCCTCAAGAAGGAAGGCACAGAAAGAAATTTCAAGGAACTTTTAGAAAGGGCAGTTTACGAGTACAATTACAGTTTTCATTCAGTTACCAAGAAACGACCATTAGAAGTATTCTTTGGCAGGAGAGTGACAACAGACCCGGACCAATACGAAACAGCCAGACAAGATAACATTGAAAGACTTAAAGATAAACAGAAAACGGACCGTACAAACCACAATAAAAATAAAAAGGAAATACGTAATTATCAGCCTGGAGAAGAAATATTCGTTAAAGTAAATACTAGATTAGGTTCTAAGCTTTCCCCAAGATATAGAAAAGAAACAGTTAAAGAAAACAAGCACACTACAATAATAACAGAATCAGGAAAAACAGTACATAAAAGCCATATCAAAATCTAAAATTTTTCAGGATATTACTATGGATTACGAACGATGTCGGTGGAACAATGAACTTAACAAACTATACGAATGCACAGATACTGACAATAACCAAAGGGATCGGAAAGTTACAAACTTCAACGACCAAACTAATTCATCTCGTTAACCTAGACCAAATCCAAACCGCTTTAGACATTTTAAACGAACATACGGAAAACAGCCTTAAACACAGTCCACTATACTCTACCCTTCACCATGAGATAAATACAACTATTCACACATTCCAGACAATTACAACCACTCCCAAAACTCGAAAGACTAGGTCCTTAAATTGGCTAGGGTCTGGTTGGAAGTACATAGCGGGTAGTCCAGATCATGATGACCTGGTTATGATTGAGCAGAACTTAGATAAACTTATAGACAACAATAACCAACAGGTCATTGTTAACAAACAGTTAGAGGAAAGAATAAATAAACTCACTTCAGTATCTAACGCTCTCACAAACTCTATTCGTAAAAGTAGTTCAGTTAGTATCGAAATTGCTATTAGTTTGCACAATCAGATTAGACTTTTAAAAGAAGAAATTGTCAACATTAGATATGCCATTCAGTGGGCACGACTAAACGTAGTTAACACACTTTTACTAAATGAAGATGAGTTAATGGAAATTGAAAAAATTTTTAAAAGAAACAACATGCCACCCCTGTCAACGGAAGAAATAATGGAGTTTTCCGATGTCTCGATTTTACATAATAAAACAACACTTTTGTATATTGTTAAAATTCCAAATTTAGAAGAAACACAATACCAAGACATTATGATAAAACCCATAGTAAGAAATAATTCAATTGTACACTTAAACATTCAAGAAATCTTTGTTTTCGAAAACCTTACCTATGCTATTCCCCGAAATTGTAAAACAATAGAAAATATTAAAATATGCAATAAGGAAAAAATTGTTAATATAAGTAATTCAAATTGTATTCCAAAGTTAGTTCAGGGAAAGAAAGCGCTGTGTAGTTTTAGCAATGCCGACCACGTATCCAAAATAGAAGAAGTGGACGACGGAATCATCCTACTAAACGACTTCGATGGAAATATAACCTGGAACGAAACAGAGCTTCACCTAGAGGGAACCTACCTTGTTCAGCTATCAAACGACTCGATTATTATCGACAACAAGCAGTTCAGCAATATGGAACCTACGGTCCTCATCCCTGGAGCACCTCTTATGCAGTTAACGGTTGAGGAAAAAGAAAGACTTAAAGTTCTATCACTTGAAGCACTGGAAGCATTGCACATAAATAACACTGGACAGCTGATGCACATAAAGGCCCATTCAATGGTCAACAGCATAACCCTACTGACGCTCTTTGGCATCGCCCTGACTCTCATCCTGGCCCTACACACCTATAACCAAAGGCAGAAGAGCATAACATTGCAATTAGGACCCACGCCTGGAATAGAAACAAAAGTCACAGCGATCATCGCACCATCAACCTGCGAGCAATCTTTGGCTGAGGCACAGTATCAGTTACCTCAGTTCAACAACATTCCCTACTTCTAGAGACCGCTTGAGGACAAGCACAAATTGGAGGGGGAAGAGTTAACAACAAAAATGTTACAATTTAGAATATTGAACTCCAGTACACAAGTTCCAATCCGCAAGCTCAGCGTCTGCATAATTTCCTGCACGCGCCGAGCTACCAAGCAGAATTCTAAGAATCTGTTTGGCAACCGTTTCCGCTCCCACCAATGCATGTGATTCCAAGAAGACTGCAACATTTCGACCAACATAACATCAGCTGATGTCGTGGCCTATTGGAAACAGCGAAGCCGACGTCGATCCTTCGCCACCAAGGGCAGGGCGGCTCACTGCCAAGACTCACAGCTTGTTAGGGACAGCTTAGGGTAATTTAGTTGCAAATTGGATTTAGACAAATAAAGTCGTTGTTCTTAATTGAACTAAAAAATCTTTTTTTTTTTATTTTGTACCTTGCAAGTAATTAACTTGCATGTGCGCCCGTGTTTGTCTTTTCTATGGGGGCGGGTTCTTCATTAGTTATATCTGTGGTAACAAACTGATCGATAAATTTGATAACTGGAAGAATTGAAGATTTATTTTCAAAGTCCACTTTTGGGGCGTCTTACAGCAAAACATTCCGTGGATAAGAGGTGAACCTCTTTGTTGAAACTCGACTCTTCAATAGTATAACACAACGTTGTGTCTACCGAAAACACCTCCTTCTTTTCATGAATTTAAACAACTGCCTCTATCGTTGTCAAAATACCTAACACATGTGACCGGGTCGGTACGAATCAGTCGAACTTTTTCGTTTGAAGCCAACCCAAGTGCCTCCTCTTCCGTAACTTCTTCCTTGTCGACAACTCTTTTGGTATGAAAAGGAGCTCCGCCCACCTACTTTCAGCAGCTGACAAAGTTATGAAGAAGGTTGGCAGACCAGATTGACGGATCATTGCCATGGCCTTCTTTTTCTGCTTTCCCAATGAGCAG
>JAECXB010000478.1:0-21129 GCA_018151435.1 Zaprionus africanus | reverse complement strand
AACAAGGAATTTGTTCCGGAAGGTAAAACAGTTAATGGAGAATACTATTTAGGCATTTTACATCGTTTGTCGAAAAGAATCGGTCGTGTTAGACCAGAATATCCAGCAGGAAAACAGCTGTTTTTCATGCACGATAATGCACCACCTCACAAGACCAAAAAAGTGAAGGAATTTTTATCAACAATCCTCCGTGTTCGCCTGATCTATCACCATGTGACCATTTTTTTATTTTCAAAACAGTAAACCAAGATGAAGGGAGCATTTTATGATGATATCCTAGCCATTTAAGCAGTCGTAACCGAGGTACCGAAGAACATTTCTATAAATAACATAAAAAAATCTATGCATGCGCTGGAACCTATTTTGAATAAATAATAACTTTCAAAGATAATATACGTGTAATATGTATGTTATTTAATATCCAAAAAGTTCGGTTATTTTTGGGACAGACCGTGTATATAAATACTAAGGTTATGGTAATTTCACCAAAATTTTCCTATCCGATTTGCGTAATTTTTATACCACATACTTAATATTTGTTTCAAGATTTAAACACAAAATTTCAAACACATATTTCCACGCTAATTATAAATGTACGTGTATGTCTCCATCTCCATATAAGTCCGGAGTGTCAGCAATTTGAGCAAAGAAGTTACCGCATTTAACTTGGTTGGATAGACAGTTAATCCTCAACAAAATGTCGGAACGTTCGGCCCAGAATGATGGAACCTTGAGTGCCACTTAGTTGATCGCTGTCAGATCCTTTGTAAGTGCATTGATTATGTAGATGTGGAGCAACGTTAGCTCCATTACCTTCCGAAGACCCGTGTTCTGCTAAAGTCGCCATGTTGAGAATAAATTTTCGCTTAGTTATGAAATTCGTGAGCTCGTAATTGATGACCAATTGTCGCGTGTCACCAATTATCGCGAATTATGATGTCGCAATATTATGCTTCTAGTTATTAATACTTTTATCATGGGTGCAAATATGATATATTACCAGGACTAACCAAAATATTTACGAAAAATCCCGAAATATTTATTTATTATTTACATTTTATTTATTATTTATTTAAAACAAATTAAATATTTGAGATAAATATTTACGATAAAACTTTATTTTCTTGAATTACATGGTCCATCAATGAGTCAATCAACATTATTACAGTGAATTATTACATGACTTCCCAAATTTTCAAATGTAAAAGATCACCGGCAGTCCTTTAGTACTCTTTTTGTAGCCGGAAAATGAGCGCTCTCTCTTTTTAATGAAAAAAAACCATTTTTTCCTTGAATTTCAAATTTTCGATTTAAATCGATTTCGGACGATTTTTCTTGAATTTTTGGAAATTAAATCGATTCAGTGAACATCGATTTATTTCCAGCTCTACTATGAATTGATCGGTTCGTGAAATACTGCATGTTTCTGTGTTAGAAATAGATAAAAACCTAGATAAAAATAAATAGATAAAAATGAAAATAAACCTCTATTGTATTTATTACGTCGTCGGGAAATTACTTAGTCACTTATCGCTGTCCTTACTTGACTCGAGGATTTCAGATAAAACACATTACTCGGCAGTTTAAGTAAATAAATCGCTTCCAGAAAATTCCCTGAGTCCATAGATACATGATTCATGTAATCTGCCTGGAAATTATTTCTTAGGATAAATCAATTTTTGGGCATTTCTATTGATTTGAAGAAATAATATACATGTAATTTCACTAAATTATGTAAAAAAGGCCAAAATATTTACGAAAAGCCGCAGATCGTTAAAAAATTTATTTATTCCCAAATATGCCCAAAATATTTAAATAAATATTTAATATTTACGTAAATATTTTGGTTAGCCCTGTATATTACACATCCAACTGCATTATGGAGCATGTGGTCTAACTATATGCTGTTTTTTCTATATAAATAGCGCATGAGAATAATGCAAAATAAATGTTAATTTTGAAAAGATTATTTATTTATAGGACGATTAATATGCTTAGAAAGGTAACATTTTTATTTAGTTTTTATACCTTTCCACCATTGAAAATGTTCAAAAAGGGTATTATAACTTTGTGCAAATGTATGTAAGAGGCAGAAGGAGGCGTGGGAGAACTCACAAAGTATATGTATTCTTGCTCAAGTGGAAAACAAGAGCAACAGTCGAGCGGCACGCGCCAGTGGGATACCCTTTGACCTTTTTTGAAACGTAAAGAGTCAATAATTGTACGATACCACTTCCTTATAGAGATATCGTAACGTGTAAGCCTTCAAAGGCTGTATATGAATACGTGTATATACATGTAGCATTTCATTGGCCAAGCTCATATGCTTGTACATAGCGTTTGAGTGCAAAAAATGCGGGTGCATAGAAAAGAAGGGAAGAGCAACAGATGGCGCTACGCCCATGCATTCTCTGTTCTTTTCTTTCCTACATGAGCATTGCAATGACGTCACAGGTTGGGAGTTTGTATACAAAATCATAGCGAACAAGGTTTTTGTTTAATAACATCTATGTTTGTTGTCCGATCGAAATTTTGACGTTATGTTGGTATTATAGTTAGCTAAGTATTGGCCTCGGAATGTTATATCTTTTATATGGCACCCAACATTTGAAATAAACTTGATCTGCGCCTGGTAAACAGGAACCTTCTTGCCAAATTTGGTGTCTCTAGCTTTTATAATAGCTGAGATCTGCGAGTTCATGTGGTCATCCGGACATACGGACAGACAGACAGACATGGCTAAATCGTGTCGGCTAGTGATCCTGAGCAAGAATATACATATATATTTTTGGGGTCTCCCACGCCGTCTTCTGACTGTTACATACATTTGCACAAATATAGTATACCCTTTTTCGACCATTATCAATAGTTGAAGGGTTCAAAAATTAGAATTAATTAAGGGTTAAAAGTTCAAAAAAGAAGAAAAGAATTTATTTAGTATTTATTGGATTGAAACTGGGTTACAAAAAAGAAAAAGCCGATTCAACATTTGTTGCGGAGGATTGGGAAAACCGAGAAAAACCCAGAAGAAAACCCAAATCAGATCAGGACAGTTAGCGTTAGTAACAAAAGAATAACCAAAATCGCGATTAGAATGTGCTTGCATGCAGTAAGTTAAAAAGTACTACTACCACTAGAAAGGAAATATGTATACCATTTAACTAATAACTAGATAGGTGAATCAGAGTATGAAATTTGAAGGTAGATAAACAATTATTGTTGTTATTAGCAACAATAAGGATATAATTTATTATAGTCCGAACACGATACTCTGAATCGATCGCTTACTGTTCCGTTCCTTCGATTTCTAAGTGTTGAGCACACCACTTGTTCCGCTTTGTAACTTTAAAATCTTTTACTTTTAATCGAAATAAAACTTATAAGTAAATTACCGTCCACTTTATTTGAATATTCCAAATAACTACCGAAACTATTGTTCACCACACAGCCATGACAAATTTCGCAGACGAGTCAGAGATGATTGCAGTGTAATTGCCGTAAACCTCAAAAGCGGCATCCCCATGCAAATCAACTTCTCGCAGGCTACTGCCTATGAATCGTTGAGCACCTGATTCTGTGAATTTTTCGTATCTGCTCTGCTAATTATACCCTTTGATCATTTAAAATGGTCAAAAAAGGGCATACTTAGTTTGTCCGGATGTTCGTCAGACCGGTTGAACACACAGATCTCAGCTATTATAATCGCTAGGAACACCAACTTTGGAATGATGATTTGTATATACTTTGCGCAGATCAAGTTCATTTCAAATGTTGAATGCCACGCCCACCGCCCCTGAAGTTCAATAATTTAGTTTTAAGCACGATTTGTAAGTGTCACATAAAATATATAACTTTCTGACTGTAAGATATACCAAGCTGATTTCTTATCTACTTATTCTATTTTATAATTTATATTTCAATCAGATCGGAACATACGAGGGTCGTTTGATAAGTCCGTGACTTTTTGTATTTATCCTTTTTGATTATTATTGGTTTAAACAAATATACGCTGTTTCTAATTATTCTCGATAGACTTCGCTCGAGCTAATGCTAGCTGCCACAAGCACTGATGTTATTCTCATAATTTCTTGAATAACTTCTGTATTTACGAGGGTCGTTTGATAAGTCCGTGACTTTTTGTATTTGCCGCGCACCTGCTCTAAATACAACACTGCTCCTGTCAGCAGTTATCGATTAACAGCTGACTGTAAAATTTTGAGAAAGCTGCGTTTTTGGTTTGCTTTTTATAGGCATTGAAAGCAGACGATCTCGTGAATTTTAACGAAAATGGAGATCGATTGTACTCATATTGTGATTAATCAGATTTATAATTTGATGTTGGAATCGACCGACATCACCGATTAATGAAAATACAAAGCAACTGGGCTGTTAATGTTTCTTCAGAATAAATATAGTTTGTGGGGTCTGCCACAACTTCTTCTGTCTATTATTATTATACCCTGCCACTAAAAAGCTTAGCTTTTTAGGCCATGGATTTTAAAAAAAATTCATGGACTACTGTGTTTGTCAGAACGTAAATGTGCGTAACAGGCAGAAGGAGGCATCTCCGACCCCATAAACTATATATATTCTGAATCAGTATCAACAGCCGAGTCGATTGAGCCATGTCTGTCTGTCCGTCTGTCTGTCTGTCTGTCTGTCTGTCTGTCTGTCTGTCTGTCCGTCTGTCCGTCTGTATGAACACCTCGATCTCAGAAACTATAAGAGCTAGAGTCTTCAAATTTGTGACAGCATCCGTATGTGTATGTTGCAGTGTCTCAAAGTTTTTATGAAATTTGGCCACGCCCCTTCCCGCCTCTGTAAATCAGTAAGAACTATTTAATATACATAATATACACCCTACAACCAAAGTTATACATCTCACATGACAAATACATTGCCACGGGTGTTTTCTGAAAATTTCATTTAAATCGGACTAAAAATAAGTGAGATATGATCCGAATTAAACTCAATTTGAACGTATACTTATGCGCATATTAAGACCTAATTCACGCATCAAACCGAAGTTCGAATCGTCGGACACACAGCATTTTACAAAACTTTTTATTTGCATAGAATGGTAACAGAATTAGCTCAGAATGCAACTTTGCCGGTCTATCAACAAATGAGGCGGTGGCTTAGTGGTTAGAGTGGCGGACAGCGGGGTTTTGCGTGCGTGAGTTCGAATCCCATGCCCGGCTGGCGGGGGGTGCAACCTTTTACTTTAATTACTTCTTTTTTGGTTTTTTTTTTATTTTTATAAGCTTAAAGGAAAACTACAGTTATTTAATTAAATATCAATAAAAATAGTTGTCAAAAATTAAATCATGTTTTTTTGCAATATTTAAGACAATCAATAAGTAACGAATGTTAGAGCGGGATGCCGATACATGCATGTCTGCATTTGCACATTTATGTTTCGGCGTCCTGCTCTAAAACACATCAATTGCCGTGTTCGGCGTAAGTACGCAACTGTCAGATTTGTGCAACATTCGGCAAAGTTTATAAAAGTGTTCTACTTAATAAAATATGTTGCGTACCAAAATATTTAAAAACTTTTGTTATGTTGCTGTTTAAATTATTTAATAGAAAGGAAAGAAAAAAGGAAAACTCGTCACACATTATTGATCGCGGCAGGAATTTAAACCCGAGCACTGTCAACATTCATTGGTGTTCGAATCCGACACGCACTCCACTAAGCTACTGTAAAACTTCACATTAATATACACATAAACATGTGTTCTTCTTTTGTCTGTCAAATGAATTAAATAATAAGAATATTAAATTTAAATTTTTTAATTTTTCCAAATAAAGCAGAATTTTCATTATAAATAACGGAATAATAATCCATGGCCTTCTACAGTCAGGACCTGACTGTAGCGTTCGACTGGTTATAACTGGAGATGAACAGTGGTGCAAACTCAAAGGGAGGATACCCTTCGATTTACGTTAATACTTAATATTTAATTGTACGATACCCTCTCTTTATTCGCATGCGCAAAGAATTTCAAAATCCAATGAAAGAATAAGATTTGAAGAACAAACTAAAGATTCTAAAGCTAAAAACAAAAGACCAATGACGCGAATAAACTAAAATAAGGGACTTTATTGGTAAGTTCAGTTTAAAAAAATCAAATGAACTAAGTTTGATGTACGTAGAATGCGTGACACATAATTTATTTAATATATTTATGTAAGTTCAACTAATAAGAAAGCTCCACTCCAGAATGCCATTTCTGAAATCAGTTGCTGCTCGAACACTGGCCAGTCCGGTGAGTTCCGCTATTTTCAAAACTTCTCGACTACAACACATACAATAAAGTTTCCGTGAATACATTTCAACTATAATTAACTATGTAAATATTATTAAAAGTGACATAAAACTAACAAAATATTTTTTTTTTAAGAACTTAAGTATGTGAAATAACTATTTCTCTGAGTTAATATTTTAATGGAATTTAACAATATAAAGAAATTGCATGCATTTTGTTGTTATCTAATTCTGAGTAAAATGTCGCATTGATGGGCGCAGTGTCTCATAAAGGAAATATTTCAAATATAACTTACTAGCATCACTACCATTGTTTTTCGCACGGAGGTAGAAAAAAATTATTTTAAAAAAAAAGAGATATGAGTATATTGATTGCGTTTTCGGCGCTGAAAACTCGTTGACCGGCAGACTGGCGTCAAGGCTGATATTCAACAGCCTAAAATTGCGCACTTCTTCTTAACACTTTAAATTTTCTTGTTTGCTTAGCTTTCATTTAAAATAAATCAGTTGGTGGGAGACTGACCTCTCAAATTGTTGAATGCGCCTTACTATACTTACTGTTTAGCGGCACGCGATAGTGGGATACCCTTCGACCTATGTTCCGGTCTCGTTTTATTTGTTTGATCGGATTAAAATCTATTGGAAAAATAGACATCATCACATCAGCTAACTGTTTGTCAACCTTTGTGCCAAATTTGGAGTCTCTAGCATTTAATAGCCGAGATCTTGGCGTTCAAAGAGACGGAGAGACGAACGGACGGACTGACAGACAGACATGGATCAATCGACTTAGCTAGTGATCCTGAGAATAAGAATACATACACTTACTGGGGTCTCCTACGGCCCCTTCTACCTGTTACATTCACTTGTACAATATAAGTATCCCATTTTTTTGAGCACTTTCAATGGTCAAAGGGAACAAAAACAGTAATGATTTAGAGAAACTGTAATTTATATAGAAATTATATAGAAAAATTGTGATGTATTATAATAAATTTAGAGTAAGTGTAATATAATTATATAGAAAATTTGTGATAAATTATAGTACATTTAGAGCAAGTGAAGTTTTACACAATATTATATTGAACTTGTGGTTGCTTCATTATTATATTCTAACTAGACATTGTTCTAACCGCAAATATTTGTATATACATTCTGCTCAAATATAAACGAGACTGGCTCAATAAATCAAAAACGGTTAATTATTCTCCAAATTTGTTTTATCCCCTTCAAAATAGTCACCATTAGAGGCGATACACAAATGCCACCTTCTTTTCCAATCGTCATTACACTTCTGGTAGGCCGCTTTAGGTATGGCTTTCAGTTCCTTCTTCGAATTCTCTTTTATGACTTTAATCGACTGAAAATGCTTTCCACAAAGCGGCATTTTGAGTTTAGGGAAAAAAAAGTCACACGGTGCCATGTCGGGTGAATACGGTGCTTCCGGAACAATATTTACGTTGTTTTTGTTCAAATAATCGCGTACAAGACAAGACGTATGAGAAATTTTTGGAACAAATCGAGCAGACACACGTCTCATGCTCAAAATATCGTGAATAATGCTATGAGCGGATCCATTTGATATGTTGAGCTCACTAGCTATCTCTCTTTCGGTCACACGACGATTTTCCAACACAATTTTCTTTACTTTTTCGACGTTTTCTTCGTTTATTGACGTTGCTGGACGACGATCATGGGGCAAGTTCTCTAGCGATGTACGGCCGTCCTTGATCGAATTATACCAATCAAAAATACGTGCACGTGATAGGCAAGACTTCCCATATGCCTTCTGCAACATTTTCATTGCGTCCGTTGCACTTATTCCATTGGAATAACGAAATTTCAAAACAAACTCTTTGCTCAACGTTAATTTCCATAGTAAAATTTGAAAAACACACTCGACGTTGACTTGTTTATAGTGACAGATCAAATTTGACATGTAGACATATAACAGTCCTGCCAACCTAAGCAAAAAAAAGTATGGCCATATGTCATGTCCTTGTCGAGTTATTCAGCCAGTCTCGTTTATATTTGAGCAGAAGGTATGATATTAAGTTATTATATTTTAGCTGCCATAAGTGTTGTAATATTTTTTATTGTGAACTTACTTATCTTTAACAGTATCATATATATGTCAGAGCTTGGAGGTTTATCTTGATTATGCAGCGAGTCCCTGATATTTCTCTTTATATTTATCGTTATTTCTCTGCCGTTGCGTGTGCACGTTTTTGCTTAGTTAACTTTCGATTGTCCCGCACCGCAACTGTTTTAAAGCCACACTCGATCTCAATGTATATCGAACCTCACAATGAAATACAACCCGTCCTATCAATAAGTCAAGTACAACCCGTCCTTTCTATAAGTTTCTTAAGCAGTTGACTATCGATAAGTCGCCCATTTCAAAATAACATTACCTTCTCCGACATATATAACATATCTCACAAGCTTTCAGACATAATCTGTGAGCCTTTTCACTCACTTGAGTTGTTTTAAATTCTTGGAGAACAATTAATTTATTTGAGTTTTTATTCTCTTTCTATACCTGATGCACCAGTAACCTGACTCGACTGGTTAAGAAAAGTTGGCACAAAAATCCGTTAATTTTTATAACTTAGAAAAATGGATTTTTTCCAATGTGCTGCTATTTTGGTATGTGAGACAGCCAAGAAGAAACTTAGCCCTGCTCACGTTATCGTCTTCAATCATGAAGAGTTTGAATCCAATCAGTTTCGGACAGGCAGTACCAATGATGTTAAGGCCTTGAACGAGGCCTTCAAGGAACTCAAATGCGAACTGCAAGTAATCCAAAATGCCACTCTCGATACAGTGAGGAGCACTGTGAAGACATGTGAGTTGTATTTTATTTTACTTTATTCAATATAATTATATAATATAATATAATTTACTATTCATTTTAGTGGAATCGCAAAACTTTGAAGATTGTTCGGCACTGGTAGTTATAATACTGAGTTATGGCGCGCGAAATGATACAATATGCGCCAAGGATGGCGTATATAATGTAGATGATGATATCATATTTCCTATAGTCCGAAATCGAACGTTTCAGAGTAAGCCCAAGATTTTATTTGTTCTGGCTTGTAAAGGGAACAGGAAAGTGGGTGGTTTCACAACGGATTCGGGTCAGGTAAAATAATTCTGGCATAATTAAAGCACACAAGAATGTATTACTTACTTATTTACTTCTTCACCCAGCCCAACGGAATTCCAAAAGAGATTCTAAAATGTTATAGCACGTATGAGGGATATGTATCGTACCGCAGTGAAGACGGAACCCCATTCATACAGTCAATATGCAAGACACTTCGAGAAAAACCGAACGTTGATATTGCAACAATCATAAAGGAAGTGCGTTTATCCGTTATGAGGATAACTGAGTGAGTAGAGTTCTTTGCAATAACTTTCACCTTAAATTAATGGAATCTTTTGTAATATTTGCAGTGATGGACAAATACCGACAGTGACCACCACATTGACCGCAAAATACGTATTCGGTGATTACATTTAAGCCTTTGTGATATTATTGACTGATAATGGCTGATAAAGACTGACACATGGCGACAGGGCCGCAGAGAAAATCAGGGCCCGGGGTATCCATGTTCGGGCCCCCTCCCTTCCCTTCAAATAAATCAGCTATTGCCGACTGTGATGTAATTTTTTTCTAATTTGTGGATTTAAATGTACTAATAGTTTATATTATTATTATTATTTGGTAAAGGTTAAATAGCTGCCTACATCTCCGATTTTTTTATAAATTTTTTCACTGATAGGACTATATTTATCATGAATTTAGGTGAAAGAATTATTTGGCGGTCGCTTCTAGTTTTTTTTTAATTGAATTTTGAAAATAATTAATTTTACATGTATTTTGTTGTTGGCTAATTCTGAGTAAAACGTCACAACGATGCGCACTGTGTCCCACAAGCGATTTAATTCAAACGAAATGTTGTTCATACACAAAAATATATTATTTTGTGAGTTCCCTACTGCGTGAGAATTTCGGAGCATGAAACGAGAAGTCGTTGGTCGGAAAACTGGCGTCACCGAAGATGTTTAATAGCTCATATACTTTCAGATAATCACATGTGTGAGGCAAAGAAATTTTTTAAGGGTTCTGGAAAAGAGCGCCGCAGGCGAAAAATTTTTGCAAAAATAAAATCGCGCGCGCGATCCTATCAGTGAAAAAAATTTTAAAAAAATCGGAGATGTAGGCAGCTATTTAACCTTTACCTTATTTTACTATATATTACTATATATTATATTAAAGTGAAGGTTTTTCGGAAAATCGCGGGCCCTTCTGAAAACTCCGGGCCCGGGGGAAACCCACCCGTCTCCCCCCTCTCGGTGGGCCATGATGGCGATAGCATTTTGTGAAAAATTGGATAAAAACGAATTTCGCGTGTTGGTACAAACGCCTTTTTGAAGTGAAGAAATACAGTTGATGCAGAAACTTGGCTTGATAATGAGTTCCCGGACAATGCCCCAAGAAAATCAACTATCAAGGACTGGTATGCTAAGTTTAGACGTGGTGAAATGAGCACCGAAGGCGATGAACGCAGTGGACGCCCCAAAAAGGTTGTTAAGGACGAAAGCAGCAAAAAAATCCACAAAATGATATTGAATGAAATAGCTAGGTCTCTGAAGATATCGAGTACATCATATCATTCACGAATATTTGGGTCAGAGAAAGCTCTGTGCAAAGTTGGTGCCACTTTTGATCAAGTCCAATGACGAGTTGATAATTTGGAGTTGTGTTGGAAGATGTTCAAGCGTAATAAGCCCGAGATATGTGACAATGGATGAAACATGGCTCCAGCACTTCACTCCAAAGTCATATCGACAGTCAACCGAGTGGACTGCACACTATGAACCCGCTCTAAAGCGAGCACAAACGGAACAATCGGCTGACAAGGTTAGGGCGTCTGTATTTTGGGGAGCGTGTTGATTAGTTTTGACTGATTACCTTGAAAAGGAAGGACCATCAACAGTGACTATTACTATAATCGCCGATAAACGGTCGCATTTGTCGAAAAAGAAAGTGCTGTTTCACCAGGGCAAAGCACCGCATTACAAGTCAGTGAACACGATGGCGGAAATCCATGAATTGCGCTTCGGATTGCTTCCCCCATCCACCGTATTCTCCAGATCTGACCCCCAGCGACTATTTCCTGTTCTCAGATCTTAAAGGCATGCTTACTGGGAAGAAATAATCGTAAAATGAAGAGATGATCACAGAAACAGACCTCTATTTAAAAGAGAGAAATCGTACTACAAAAATGGTATCGAAAAGTTGGAGAGTCGCATACTCAGTGTATTACGGAGAGTTTTAAAAACCGTCTTTTTGTATTTGCCGCGCACCTGCTCTAAATAAACACTGCTCTGTCAGCAGTTTCGATTACAGCAAAATGATATCAGACACCATCTCATTTTCGTTAAAATTCACGAGATCGTCTGCTTTCAATCCTATAAAACACAAACCAAAAACGCAGCTGTAAATTTTACCTCTGTAAGGGGCAAATACAAAAAGTCACGACTCATGTTGAATAAAAAAATTTATTTTTCAAAAAAAATTACTTACGCTAAAAAGACATGATGATGATCTCTATCTCTGTATATTTAGATTTAGATTAAGCATATTTAATATTTAGCAGAGACCGTAACGGCTAAAAAAAAATTATTTTAACAACTATTTATTTATTTTTATTATTTAAGAACTTTTTTTATCGTTATAATTAAAGTAATAAATATTGATTATTTTCAATTTCCTTCTTTGTTAATTGTTTAATAATTCTAATCAAAACCATTTATTTTAAAAGTCTTCAAAAGACTCTTGCTGCAAATTAAAGTGTTTAAAAAAGTCTTGTCAGTGGCGGAACTATAGTAATGGGGGCTCCAGTCGGATTCTCACTAAGGGGCCCTTACCAAAAAATATTTTTTTAGCATTAAAATTTTTCCTTTCAAACCCTCCTCGCCTCTCCCCCTGCGTTATATAATAATATGCATTCCTTAAAATTTCGAAAGGATGTTTTATTTAAGGTACGTACGGATAGAAATGATGTTGAAAAAAAAGGTTAAGAGTTGATCACGTAAAACATTTTATTCTTATATTCATATACCGGTTTTCTAAATGATACACGTTGCTAAACGAATGCAACACGCCTTACTTTTAAACTTTTGAATAATTCTAGCTAAGATATTTCTCAAACTATTTGCTATTTCATGTTCAATGGAAAGAATACTTAAATTCCTCACACGCTCTTGACCCATGGTACTTCATAAATAAGTTTTTATTATTTTTAATTTTGAAAAGGACATCTCAGCCGTAGCAACTGTGACCGGAATAGTTAAAAACAAAATCAAAGCTGTGCAAACTTCTTGAAAACTTGTACATAGAGCAGAATTTTCAATAATTATTGAAGATTGAAGATTATAATCAATACATCTCAAGTTGCTTGACGGAACTTATTATTTTAATATGTTTTTTGAGACACGATCGAAGAGATAATAACTGTTCCGGAAATTTGTCACTAATGTCTTCAGCATAAGTACCCGCTAGTATCACAGCTTCCCTGTAGAGTTCTTGGTCCGTCATTTTTGTCAATTCCTTAGGTTGAAGTACTTGAAAAGTTTTGATGACGATCTTCAAACTTTCGAACCGGTTAAGTATGTTGGATTTTTCGGGACCAGCTGTTTTCTGAGTCGATAGACAGTTATCGATGAATACATCTGCCCTGGTACTACATATCTACCGACAGAGCAAGCAGTGCAGTTTTGGGTCTCTCTTAAAAGCCAGATCGGTCAGCGAAGCCGCTTACTGTTTGGACTTATGCACCGTTTGAAATGCCGGTTAGATGCCCGAGACCACAGGCCCAACGACCGCCAAGTAGATTTTTCAAGGGCAGATCTTGTCAGCTATAATCAAGAGCCGAGGGCGGTCGAATCAGCTATCTTGTCGCGAATAAATTTTCAAAATTTGGAAATCCGAAATCTGAAGATGGAACGACACTCATCACGTCGTCGCCCTGGTGAGCCCAGTCCATGCGGAGAGCCGCCAGGGTAAATTATTCGCCCTTCTTGCAAGAAAAAATTGCCATTCGCCGTCCACCAAACTGTGTCCAGCTCCCATGAGGAACAGGGAAACACCATCATTAGAAATAAATAGATTTACAAATTGTTCGATTTATTCATAGCAAAATGTATTGTCTAATTTAAATAGTTCTTGTCCTAACATAAGTGTTTAAGAAAGCCCTTGCTATCTTCTGCCCCTTTTTATTATTGCCGCTCCTCAGTCCATAGAGCTCTGTAGGCAGGTAGGGCTAAGAAAGGAGAAAGGGAGGGTATGAGTTATCAATCATAATTAAAAATGTTAGTTTATAAACATATGTACCTAGAATAAATTATAATGCACCTTTAAAATGAACGTCTGATAAGCGTTTATTGCTGGGGGAATGAAACGGTCTTAGTTGGCCAGGAGTAGCTCCACGACATGGGTGATGCTCTGAAATCCTGGAGCAGGAGCACCACATGGTTGGGTGGGTGCGCTGTGGCCGTTGGCCAACTCAAGTTGTTGCTGTTACTTTGATAGTTCGGCCCCTTTTGTAGCATCTGTGAATGAAATTTGACTTCGTTAAATATATGTAAATGTATTTAAGTTTGTTAAATTTTACTTCGTTTTTTTGTGTTGTTAGACGTCTTTGTAGATCAAATCGAAGCTCATCGATTATTTTGCGGATTGCAGGGCAGAGGGAAAAACTCCTCCCCAAGTGCAGGTGAACCAGCCGGCACAGCCCCGAGAGAAAGCAGTCCGTAACAATATGGCGCCCCAAAATACTGATGTTTGTAGAAAAATAATGACCAGAAAGCGTACATATTGTGTAACAATATGGCTTCATTTCTACAAGTCGATGAGTGGAGATATTGAGACGCTTCGCGGTAGATTCACTCTTGTGACTCAGTCTATGATAAACTGCGGCACGTTGGAAGTATTTAGATGTTGAGTCATGTTGCCAGGCAAGACGCGAGTCATGTTCTACCACGTGCGTGAGAACATTGTACCGTGTACTTGCGCTGGGTCATGCCCAACATCCAAATGTATAACATATATGTATATGTATGTGACTTTCTGTAACTTTGCGTTTAACGTAGTAGATCGTCCCATTTCGCTGGGCGTCTGAATCCTTAACTCCGGCCAAGGTGGCTTTAGTGAGGGAAAGGTGACCCGTTAATGCCCAGGGCTATACGCGCTGCACCTCCTCACGGGTCAAGGGAACGCATGCCCAGTGAAAGCGGAACCGATTGAACACCAGCCGCGTCCTTAACTGGCAACTGTCGACCCGCGCGACAGTTTGACCAGTTGACGAACGGCGAGTGTGTTTTATCCTCACTGTACAGCAGCAATTTAAGAAGCGCAGAGTCAATAAAAAAATATTCATTTGCTTATTAAAACATATACGATTTATTATATTATAGTTTATACTTATATATACATTTACCTACACACACATAAAAATTATTATTGATCCCTTTAATAAGTATAAATGCACGGCCCTAACACGTGTTTATCGAGTCGCCACCGAAAAATAAAATAAATAAATAACAAATATATAAAATAACATAGATACCAAAATGACTGACGATAAATCTGCTGGCGGTCATTACCTTCGGTCGAGGGGTGGGGTACCAGAGTCGCAGGAGGAAGAGTGGTCCGTTGAGTCGGAGGGCGCTGGTGACCCGCAGATGCCGATGGCGATGGGCAGCTTGGCAAGAACTCCAACGCAACGCAAGCGCCAAGTCCAGGGGAAATTTCATTCTCAACTGGATGAACAGACTGCTGACAAAGGTCCAGAACAGGAATGCGCAGCGCGGAATGGTGGATGGGTATTTCCTGGAAGAAGATTAGCGGAAAAATCGGCAGTAAATGCAGCAATAATGCAGGCGACGCAAACTTACCGGCAATCACAGGAGGCAATCACAGACATCGGACAGAGCCTGAATGGCGAAATGCGTCAGGGTTTCCTGGAGATGATGAAGCTGATCAACGAGGTGTCGAGGCTGGATGTTCAACGGGTCCCACAAAAGGAGCAATTGGCAACACGCCAACCGGACTGATCCTCAACACACCAGCAGCAAGAAGGAGAGACAGTGCCAGTCCATCGTGGGGCTATTCCAAAACAGAGCGTGCGCATAGACATCCGAGCACCGATGCCACCTCCTAGAATGGCGTTGGAGTCGGTTAGCCCAGAGAAGTGGCCGAGGGTGGATCAAAATACACGCAGGTGCAGCCCAACTCGACGAACAGAAGCCTACGCATATCGCGATGACGGACCTAGATACGCCAACATCCAACAACACGGCCAGTTTGCGAAAGTAGATCGCTGGGGAGTGTCGTTCAGCGGCGAGGATCCGTATAGCAGCGTGGAAGACTTGATTTTCCGCTTGGAGTTCCTTCAAAAGCGTGGTCGGAAGTCTTGCGCTCTTTCCATGCGCTACTGACCGGGCGGGCGAGGGAGTGGTATTGGGTCCACGTGCGTCACTTCACTGGACGCAGTTGCGACAGGCACTCCTTGATAGATTTATAAGCCACCAGACGGCACACGACCGGATGCACGAGTTGCTGCAGCGAGAACAACAAGCGGGTGAGAGTGTAGAGGACTGCATCCACAATATGTGTCAACTGGCTGGTGTCGATTAGTATACGCCATGGATATACTCACCGTGGATAAGCTTCGCGACGAGAGTACGGAACTGGAACGCAACTTTGGTCACCGAGGACGTGCAGCATATGCGCAACAGCCAGCATATCCCAATTTCAAAGCTCGCTCGATGCGGAAAGCCTGGTACGGTGTCCCCGAAATGTCCAGATTGTGTGGGAAACGACCGACGGGGTGCATCACGTGCGGGAGAGGCACGCCCGAAATAATATCCCGCGTAGAATGTCCTCCGTTAGATTTAAGAAACCTGATCATAGAAAATAAAAACAATAAAATTTGGGACAGAAGGCATACGTACGGTTTTGTCATTGGAGGAGAGGATGCGCCGATACACAAAAGCCAGGAATCGGATATTCCAAAAACACCAGCTAGCCGGCATGAGGCAAATATCCACAAAGATTAAGAAGGCGAGACAGCGCTTCAAGCAGTGGCGAGAAATGCGTCGGGAGCGGCCGTCTTACGGAACGACGCAAACGATCCCAGACCATTTGCGAAAATATCTGTCCACGGCGAACTCATCATTGGTCTCCTGGACACTGGAGCGACCATAAGCCTTCGTGGCCACGGCAGCCGCGAACTTATGCAGAAATTAGAGATGCCGATCGGGCGCTACTTTTCTAAAGTGCGAACAGCAGCAGGCGAGGATCGATCCATCATCGGACGTACGGAGTTGCCTGTAAAATACAACGAAATAATCAAAACAATAACATTTTACATCTGTCCGTATTTGGAGCAGCAGGCATACTTCGGGGTCGATTTCTGGCGTGCATTCGAACTCGCTCCGGAAGTCATCGGTCCAGATGGACACTCAATCAAGGAGAACGCCGTAGCAGAACTCCGAGCTGACGACATGGCACCCAACGCCGAGGAGCAGAAACCAGACCCCGAGGGATGGAATCTGTCTGCAGAGGAACCTTGCGAACTGGAACGTTTGCGAAAAGAGTTCCTTACATTCGAAGAACATGGCCTAGGCAGGACCGAACTTGACAACCACGTCATGGAGCTAGTAGCGGGATCCAAGATCTTCAAAGACCGGCCATGTTCAATGTCACTAGCCCGGCAGGCCATTGAGGAAGAAATCGATAAAATGTTGGCGCTCAGAGTCATCGAACCAAGCAAGAGCCCATGGAGCAATCGGACAACCGTGGTGACGAAGTCTGGAAAACATAGATTTTGTTTAGATGCGCGGGAACTTAACTCCATCACCATCAAGGACGCTTACCCGCAACCCAACGTCGAGGGAGTCCTTTCCAGACTGGACCAAACGACTTACATCTCCAGCGTCGACCTAAAGTTCCCGAGAGCTCACAGCATTTACAGTTCTAGGTCGGCCGTTGCATCAACTCAGAGTAATGCCTTTTGGATTGTGCAATGCGGCACAACGGCTGGTGAGACTCATGGACCGAGTGATTCCGATAGAACTCAGATCAAATGTCTTCGTTTATCTGGACGACCTGCTCATCCTCGCGTCAGACTTTCAACGCACATGTCCTATTTGAGCCAAGTAGCACAGTGCCTGAAAAAAGCAGGTTTAACAATCGGTTTACAAAAATCTAATTTTTGTTTTAAATCATTGAAATACCTGGGATTTGTGGTAGGTGGGGGCTCCTGCAAATGGATCCAGACCGAGTCGATGCGATTAAGAAGATCCCAAATCCCGGAAAAATGAAGGAAGTCCGAGCATTCATGGGGATAACTGGATGGTACCGCTGCTTCATCCGGAATTTTGCAACGCTGGCAGCGCCACTCACTGAGAGCCTGAAAAAAACAAATAATAGGTTTTCATTAAGTACCGAGGCGGAGATGGCCGTACAACATTTAAAAAAAGCACTGACCACGGCACCAGTGCTGGTGCACACGGATTTTAAACGACTTTTTTATGTCCAGTGCGATGCGTCACACTTAGGAGTTGGAGCTGTGCTCTTTCAGCGAAACGAGGAAGGTCAGGAGTAGCCGATTGCCTTCTTTTCTGCGGAAATGAACAAGCACTAGGTCAATTACACAGTGACCGAAGAAGAGTGTCTAGCAGCAATTCTGGCCATTCGCAAGTTCTGACCGTACATCGAAGGGATGCCGTTCACATGCATAACGGATCATGCGAGCTGGAAGGCTGGCGAGATGGTCATTGCAACTCCAAGGATACAATATCGCAATTGAACACCGCAAAGGCAGCGAGAACGTGGTGGCCGATACCTTGTCGCGCAGCGTGGAAGAGATCCATATAGATCCTACCGTTCTGCTGGGTTTCGAGATCACGCCGATCGGTACGGAGGACTATAAAGAGCTGGTGCATCTCCCGGATTTAAAGTTCGAAAACGGTCTACTGTTTAAGCGGATGCAACCGCAAGTGTTGAGCGAGGAGACAGAAGCCTCAGAATAGAAGCTGTGGATTCCAGCAGCCCTGGCGGACGCACTGATCACGCAAGCGCATACACATCCAACCGCTTCACACGGAGGACAAGCGAAAACTTTGGAGTTGCTGCGTCGTCAGTTTTACTGGCCGGAAATGGCCGTTGAAGTACGCGATTTCGTGCGCAACTGCCAAGTGTGTAAGGAAGCGAAATCGCCGAATTACCGCATGCAAGTGGGCATCGGAAAAAGGACTGACACAGAAAGGCCGTTCCAGAAATTGTTTATCGACTTCTTGGGATCCACGGTCGAGAAGGGGACACGCGTGGATCTTCATTGTGGTTGACCACTTTTCAAAGTATATATTTCCTGAAAGCAATGCGGGAGGCATCTGCGGCCAACTTGATAGATTTCCTGGTCAACGAAGTTTTCTTTGAATTCTCCCACAACGGCAAGCAGTTTGCATCTAAAATTTTTAAAGAGATCAGTACTTGTTAACAAATAGAAGAAAAAAAATTTAAAAATTGCATTCAGTAAAAAGTTATAAAATAACAAGTAAGAAAAGCAACAGTCGCGGGGCACGCGACTGTGGGATACCCTTCGAGATTTTTGAAACGTAAAGAGTCAATAATTGTACAATACTTCTACTTAATAGAATATTGTATACCTAGCCTTTTTGTGTGTGTTTGTGTATAAATATGTATATGCGTGTTTTTTTTGTGGGGGCAAACAAATGTATGTATGTATGTGTGTGCGTTTGAATGCAAAAGCTGCGTGCCTGCATAAAAAAAAGGAAGAAAAAATAAAATCGCACGCGCTCGCATTCTCTTTTCTTTCCCACATGAGCATTGCAATGACGTCACAGCTTGCTGGTCTGCAAACAAAATCAAAGCGAACAAGGTTTTTGTTTAATAACTTCTGTGTTTATTGTCCGATCGGATTGGACGTTATGTTGGTATTATAATTAGCTAAGTATAGTCTTACTCAGAATGTTGTATCTTTTATACATATGTCGCTCGCAAATCAGCTTAAAAGATGAAATTATTGATTTGCGTAGGCGGGGGGGCGTGGCACCCAACATTTGAAATAAACTTCACCTGTCCCGGATCAACAGAAACCTTCATGCCAAATTTGGTGTCTCTAGCTTTCATAATAGCTGAGATCTGTGTGTTCATCTGGACATACAGACATCCAGACATCCGGACAGACAGACAGACATGGCTTAATCGACTTGGCTAGTGATCCTGAGCAAGAATATATATACTTTGTGGGGTCTCACACGCCTCCTTCTGCCTGTTACATACATTTGCACAAAGTTAGTATACCCTTTTTTGACCATTTTCAATGGTCGAAGGGTATAAAAACCAAAAAACTCGCATTAACTCACTTTTGCACGTTTCATGATTACAACTATTTCTTGTTGTTCGAAGATCAATTTAAAACATTGTATCTGCAGTGTGGAGATGAAACTGTCTTCGATCACCAAGTCAGTCAGCGATGAATGCTGATGATCGAAGTTGGCTACTTCGTGAAACAAATCTTATATTCAAGCCCGCTCCTTGTCTTTTGCGAAGTGTTTTTGTTGTGTTTGGCAATAATATCGACTAGATAAGCTATGATGCAGAAATCGAACCGATATTGACGTCGAGTCAGCTAAAATGTTATTAAAAATAACAATTTTTAATTTTTTGGTAATCAACATATTTAATTAGAGCACTTTTATAAACTGCCGAATGTTGCACAAATCTAACAATTAATTGCGTGTGTGTGCTGAATACGGCAATTGATGCGTGTTAAAGCGGGACGCCAAAACATAAATGTGCAAATGCAGACATGCATGTATCGGCGTCCCGCTCTAACATTCGTGTACATTGATTGTCTTAACTAGTTTTCTACTGTTCTTTTCCTTTTAGTTCATAAAAATAAAAAAAAAAAAAAGTAATTAAAATAAAAAGTTACAACAGCCGCGCATGGGGGACTCGAACTCACTCACGCACGCAGGACCGCCGTCCGCCACTCTAACCACTAAGCCACTGCCTCATTTGTTGTTCGATCGGCAAAGTTGCATTGTGAGCTAATTATGTTACCATTATATATGCAAATAAAAGTTTTGTTAACGCGCTAGATTTGAACTACTTCCGTAATCGGTTAAAAGCTGTATACGTTTACCCGATTTATCATATCTCACTTAGTTAGTCCGATTTAAAATGAAATTTTCAGGAAACACCTGTGGAAAGGTACCTCGCCACGGATGTTTTCTAAAATTTCGTCTATAAATCAGTGAGATATGATCGGGATTGAACTCAATTCAAACGTATACTTAACCGGACCTAATTTACGCAAGCTTACCGAAGTTGAAATCTAGCGTCGGACACACAGCATTTTACATCTTCAGTGATTTTTTTTAAATTAAGGCATACATTCAATACTTCCAGGTAACTTTAGCTAAGAACGACCGAATTTGTGGAAAACTCTATTCCATTAACCTGTCACATGAACAAAGGGCACGGAGGCCACCGCCCACCTTTTATAGCGAAATATTGTCAAAGTTCTTCCTTATTTTTGTATTAAATGCTTCCAGTCCAGATCCAGATTTGGGCCCGGGGATGGGCAAACCACTTCAATTTATGTAGTTCTTTGTTTATATGGTTTTTATTAAACAAGTAATAGAGCTATAAATGTAATAAATTATTTATGTTCTTCAAGATTTCACATTTAAGTATTTAGACTTATGACCTAATTTATTATTTAGGATCTAGGAACGTTTGCACTCGACTGTAC